>CAEFZX010007110.1:0-35769 GCA_903066825.1 Alfaro cultratus
TCTTACAAGGTAATGCCAATGAATCCAGTTTGTATTGTAAAATGGTTGAAACAAGTCCACACAGCACAGGACTTAGGAATCGCTCTACTGCCACATACAAGATGGCGGCGACATAACATACGACTCAGCGCTCAATGAAGCGTGTATGTATTCATATCTATGCTACAGAAGACCCCCGGACGCTGTTGTCACGGTTGCCTAGAGACGCACACTATGCAGCCGCGGTGAGCTGCTTTCAACCCGCATCTTTTTAAAATGTCCACTGATACTCCACCGTCCTTAAAAGCTAAACCTCTGGCCGAGCTGTTATCCCATTTCCGATTTTGGTTTAATAAACGAAAAACCAAAAAACAAGTCTATTTTTGTTTTTTCATTTCAAACAAAAAAACTAACTTCTTGAAAATACATGGACCCACATTCTACTTTAACAGTTGTTGTTTTTTGTCTCATTTCAGCTTTGAGGTTGTTGGCTATGGTTGTATGACGTGTATTGGAAACAGTGGTCCACTCCCTGATTCAGTGGTGGAGGCCATAACTAAGGTATGTGTAACACACAATGTCTTCTCTACTTAGTCTTCTTGAATGGGATATACATCTTGTAAAATGTGTTATCCTGGAGGACATCAATGCCCATGTGGGAGATGATGCTGTTTCTCCTGTGTGACAACATTTTTTATTTTGCTGAATGTAAAAATATAGTTTCCACCATGAAACAGCATTCCAGGAAGTACAGCCTCCTCATCTGTACTTCCTGGAATGCTGGAAGTGCAAACATCTATGATTGTAAATCTACAATATGATATGACTTCAGAAGTAATTAAAAATCCATTTTTAAGACAAACTTTTTCTAAAGGGCTGGACATTGTATAGACTGGAGAGTCTCTGTTGTGAGCAGAACCATTACAGCTTCTGAGAAGCAATGCAGAGGAAATGGCTGGGATTTGCCAAGAATACAACAAAGAACAGGCCTTAGAAGGACTTATTGATGGAACTGAAATGAAGAGATCAGCTCTATGATGGTCATTTAAGTTTTCATGCGTAAAGAGAGGAGGATGGAGTTTGTGTATAAAGAAATAATTAGCAGCTAAGTGAGTATTATGTGCTTTATTTTTTTCTCTTTTTTTTGCCACAGTTGGTTTTAGTGTAGAGGTTTGAAGTTGTCCTTACTGGATTTCTTTCTTAAATAATAATACTATTCACTCTCAATACGCAAAAAAAGCTCATAATTAATTATTAGGCTAATTGATGAATACATAGTTTTGCGTAAAATACGTAACGCCCTTAGGAGCCACACGTTGTGGTGAAATCATTGAAAAAATATATCCTAAAGAAATTTCCATGATAAGGTCTGAGCAGTCTTCGCTCTGTGTTTATTCGCATACATTAGTTGGGATCCATGTGGTCCATGAAATAATGCATTTCAGCAGAAGGCTTGAAATCCCATCACTAAATACTGATGTTGATACCAGGGCTTCCTTTATAGTATCAGATCTTGTTACATTGCGTTTTTTGTTTACTGTAGTATTGGTGGGTTGCATACTTTAAGATTATAGTGGTGGATTAAATCGGTAAGCTCCCACTGAAGGCCCAGGTACCAAATGCACAGCTGTCACCGGTGTTTGGACAAGAAGTAAAAATGGCTCAAAACTTTACCGTGTCAGAAAAAAATTCTCCCTTGTGGATGGGCCCTGTCACAGCTTTGAAATAATTTCTATCTGGCTAATAGTGCATCCAAGTCTCCAGCCTAAAAAACTAAGCAGAGCTTTTTCAGCTTCCTTTGATTATCTTTTCATAGTTCTTATTTTCATTTGTTGGAAGTGTAGTAGACAGGTGATTGTGAATATTGCCTTAATACTTTGTGTCTGCAGCTTAGCAACAACTGAGCTTGTGACATCCCATACAGTGTTGGCAACAGCTGATGGCGGGTTAAGATAACACGAGTAGCTAACCTTTGGAGGCTAATATAGATGAAAACTTATTGCTTTCAGCTAAATTCATGCTGCAGAGTTGACACTTCACAGTAACATGTCCTGGGTTATTCACAAGCACTGCTATTCCACTCCCTTTGCTTTTGTAGCTCTTCTTCAGATCTATATCTTCCATCACCTTTTATTATGGTAGATCCAATTTTTCTGTTTTTTCTTTGTAATGTGAGATCCAACACTTGTTTGTTTTCAGGGGGATCTGGTTGTTGCAGGAGTACTGTCTGGAAACAGAAATTTTGAAGGGCGAGTCCACCCCAACACCAGAGCCAACTATCTGGCTTCGCCACCGCTGGTCATAGCTTATGCAATAGCTGGCACAGTGAGGATAGACTTCGAGAAGGAACCTATTGGTGAGTTATGCTGCTTAATAGCAGCAAAAAAAATGTTAGGTAGGGTCTCTTTATTCTCTGGGTCTTTAGGTCAGCATCAGGATAAAAGATAAGATCATCTATAAAGATATATCAGCTTCCAGTCTCATCCCTAGTACATCACATAGAATAGTTTTCTAATGAGACAACAACATGCCTGCTTCTTTAAAATGGCTATAGTCTCTTGAAGATTTTAGATGACTTTGTCCAAAATGTAACTTTAAAGTTAACATTAGAATTATGGGATAGCTTTTCTGTTTGGCATTACCTTAAACAATGAACATAATGCTGCTGGTCTCAGGACCTTTTGAAAATGCCCTAGTTAAAAGATAAAATGGTTCAAAGCTGTGATGAAATGGACTTTAAGCCAGTGGAAATCTGGCTTTCTGTCAGTGAATTTGATACAAAGTACAGTGTGTACTTTGTACTTTAGCCAATATTTATCAGAATTTGTGCTGATAAGCAGACCTGATGGCTTGCATGTGACTGCAGTACCCAACCATTTCACCCTGGTCACATAATCACCAGGATGACATAATGACCACAAATATGAATTAATTTTATTGACGTTTTATGTGATTGAGCAACATAAAGTTGTACACAATTGTAGCATACCCTCTGGCAAGTTCATTTTTAGTCCTATTTGATTTTATTGATATTCAATATTCTATTGTAATTAATCAGATTGAAAACTATGGGTGTCGATTTTGTTCATTTTGGGAGATCGGCTGATACTTACATGAGAGCCCAATCTTATCCACTGATAACATTTTCCTCCACAAAGATCTGAAAACCAGCCTCTGTCTTCTTCTGCTCTTCAGTGAGAAGACTGACTGATCAGCCCACCAGGGTTAACAATAGTTGTCAGACACTGTTGCCGACTTAGCAACTTTTCAGACAAAACAATCCGTATCGGCAGGTCAGGTTCTTTAAAGGTTGATGATTAGCCAGAAAACTGCAATTGGTGCACCTGTATTGAAAACTTTTACTTTTCAATGCTTTGAGGTGTAATTCACTGAACCTGAATTACACTTTACTTTCACATTTAGTAAGATTTGGTGGATTTAAAAAATGAAGATGTACAATTATTAGTATCATGATGTAACAGAATGAACCTTTAAAAAGGTAATCCCAAGTGTTACTTTGTGACTATTCCAAATGACTCATTAATGAGCTGGAATTTGAATGTCATAGTTTGTCCCGATACACCAAGAATAAGCCAATATACAGCTCAACATTGCTGGGGGTTTTTTAGTTGACCTCAGAGATTTTTACCTTTATCATATAAATAGCTAAAACATCAAATTCAAATAATTCTCTAAATGTCATCCTTCCTTTTCTCCAATGCAGCTGTTAACTCAGAAGGCAGACAAATCTTCCTCAGGGATATCTGGCCCAGTCGAGATGAGATCCAGGCAGTGGAGAGAACGTTTGTCATTCCATCAATGTTCAAAGAAGTCTATGACAAAATTGAGGTGCTATCAAATGAATTTCTAGTAAATACACAGTAAAAAGCAATCCAAACCTTTAGGGTCTGAAGGTTTTATTTATTTATTTATTTATTTGCAGAAAGTGAATGATCGTTGGAACTCTCTGGTGGCTCCTTCTGATAAGCTGTACACCTGGGATGATAAATCAACCTACATCAAGTCACCACCGTTCTTTGATGGATTGGTAAGGAAGCTTAACTATATATCTCTTCAAATATAAACAGAGTAAATTGCATCAGCCTTTTGGTGCAACCAAAGACATGGAAACAAACTGTCTCTCAGTGATATAGAGAACTCTGCAGTTCTCTACTTTAGTGCACCACTTTCATATTCTCTGACCCCATGTAAGAAAAAAGTTTTGCCCAGAATTTGTTGCGAGAACAGCAACTAAAACTTGATAACCCACAACAAAATTTAATTTAAATTTGAATTTGAATTGAAGTCACAGATTTTTTTTTCTAGAAGTGGAAGACATTTCCATTCTGTAAATGTGCAACTGTTAAGTGACGTGCAAATGTGGCTTACAAAGAGTCAGAGTCACCTTTCATCATGAGACCCTGACACTCCTGACTTCACTGCTCTGCTGCTGTACAAAATCTCTTTGGAACATATTGTGTAAAATGCACATTTTGCACATTTTTATATTTCCATTTGGGTTTCTACAGCTTTTAAAAGCAGCACAAATGCTAAAAACCACCCTGTCGGTCTCTAGCAATAAGTTAATTTTGGTGTCTGGAAATGAGCCATTTCAAAAACCTCCAGAAAATAGCATCACAAATAATCAAGCAGTGCTGGGCTGACACCGTTGGGTCCGTTATGTAAAACCCGGGAAGGCTAACTTTACCCGAGTAGTTGTTTGTCATATTGTGTTTGCCTGTTGTAATTTTAGATAATGCCACACTGTGTCACTGTTTGCTATAATTTAAAAAAACAGTGAGAGGAGTTTGGATGATTTCCTATATGAAAAAAAGAAAACAGTGCAAGAGAGCTGGAGCCAAACACAACTTCCGAAGGACCTATTGCCACCTTCAGCTTCCCTCAACATTTCTCTCCAGAATATTTTGAGTCATTTGTACGACAAAAACTGACAAAAGCTCGGGGCGTGCTGTGGTGGCGTAGGGGTTTAGCACAACCCACATATGGAGGCCCTAGTCCTCGACGTGACCGTTGCAGGCTCGACTACCGGCCCTGGCGACATTAACCGCCTGTCCTTCCCCTCTCCGTCCCCCCCTCCTGTCAGCCCACCCTCAAAAAATTCGGGCCACTAGAGCCAACAAAATCCTTGGAGACAAAAAAAAAAAAAAAAAAAAACCTGACAAAAGCTCTAACAGGTGTCAGTTACCTGAACGAGCTAAAAATAAATACCGTGCCAACGGTTTTTATCCACAAAGTGCCTAAACCCCGCTGCCACCAGAGCGAAAAACGCCGGACCAAAACTGGACCTTAAACAGCTGTTATTGGACCGGACACAGAGCTATAGAACTACTTACCGAATCACACAATCTGACCAGTGGTACGTGTTATTGTTTTGTTAGTGTATTGTTACATTTATGAAGCTGAAGGTGGCAGCAGCAAAACCCCAGCTCCTACGGCCAACTCTGTTCTCTTCCTCTGTTTGTTCCCTCATCTTCACTGTGATTCCTACATTCCCATCGATTTCAATGAGCTCTGGTTCAAATTGAAACAACTTAAAGACTTTACTCTTCTCTGATTTGGTTAGATGGAGCTACTGCAGTCAGACCTAGAGACGTCATTTACCCAGAATGCATTGCATTCACACAAACATGGCAACGTTTGTGTGGCAATATTTTATTAAAATGTATAAAAACTAAACAGCCTACAGTATTGTGGAAACAATACTGTACTGTTTTTACATCTAAAATAAATATTTCTCAAATAAAGTCTATTGTTACGACTAATCATGGATCCCCTTAAGGAAGCACAATAAGTCACTTTTAAAACATCAGGCGTTACTGTGTGGTCTGAGCTCTGATCTGTATCTCCTGGTCTTGATTCAGACCATGAAGCTGCCGACTCCTGAGTCTATAAAAGACGCCTACGTTCTGCTGAACCTGGGTGACTCCGTCACAACAGACCACATATCTCCTGCGGGAAACATTGCCAGGAACAGCGCTGCAGCACGCTACCTCACTGAGAGAGGGTGGGTTAACTGCAAACTGTCATGTTTGCACTTTTAGAATCCTAAAATTATCAGCATGATCTCATTAGCTCTTTTAATCTTTGTCCTGCTTTGGATTGAGTTCTGTGGTTTCTAGTACGTTTAGTTTCTGCCTAACTCTGTTTGTGTTTTGACAGTCTGACTCCTAGAGAGTACAACTCGTATGGCTCTAGGCGAGGTAATGATGCAGTCATGGCCAGAGGGACGTTTGCCAACATCCGCCTCTTTAACAAGTTCCTTGACAAGCAGGCACCGCAAACCATTCACCTTCCTACTGGAGACATGGTCTGACTCTAAACCAGTTCTATACTAAAATTACAACAGAACTCATTTGTTACATGTCTTTTTTAGACTAAAAAGATCAAATTTAACAAAATCATCTCTGATTTTGGCTTCTTGGCTGTTGTGATGGTTCCTTTTTTCTTGCAGCTTGACGTGTTTGATGCAGCCGAGAGATACAAGCGGTCCGGTGTCCCACTGCTGGTTCTAGCTGGGAAGGAGTATGGCTCAGGGAGCTCCAGGGACTGGGCTGCAAAGGGCCCGTTTCTCCTGGTGAGCTGCACATCCCATCCTTTCTTTTTTTAAAAAATAGAGGGATGTGTATATGTAGTGAAAATGGCACTCTCTGCTCCAATCAAAACTAGAAATACTAGAAAATGTGAGGCCTTTTGGTCCATTTCTTCAACAGTGTTTCTGAGATTACGCAACATTATGCTGTCACTATATACACACGAGAAAGTAGAGGTGTGTGATTTTTATAAAAGTTTAGATTAACAGTGAATCCAGAATTTCATCGAAACATAAAAGTATGTTTTTTCGAAGAATGAAATCATTTCTAACCATATTTTAAGAATCTGAGTCACACTTACGTTGGAAACTAAAGCATTTTAGTCTTGACTTAAATTTGTGCGCTAAGTACTTGACTTGGACTCCTGGTCTGAAACTTTAGTCTCGGTATTAGTTTTTTGATGTCTCGGTCTCCTCTCGGGCTTGACTGCATTTGGTTTCAGTCTTGTCTCGGTCATTGAGGACTCAGGATTTTATTTCAAGACCGGTCAAGACCACAACTGTGGAAGTATCACTAAATTGCCGGCATATTGCCCAGTTTATTTAACATCTTAGTTTTCACTGGATGCAAAACATACAGACTAAAATCTGTATGTTTAACAGAAACACTTACTAATTTCGTTGCTTTGTACTTGTGACAGTGCAATGACAATAAAGTTGAATTCTATTCTATTCTATTAAGTGTTTCTTTTACTGCTGTCACACATCGCCTCCCTCTTTCACTCACACGCGTAACTCCAATGCGCAGTGGTTTGCTCTGAGCGGCAGATGTCTGTCTAATCGTCAGTTACAGAGTCCCACTACATAAATCCTAAAAAATCAGATGCCGACATGTAAATTCAGCAGCGCTTCGCTTTCACAGACGGTGGGGACTACGTCCAACTTTTATCATCACTTAGAAAAGAAGCTCAAAGAAAGGTAAGCTCTGTGGACGTGATCTTAGCAAAGCCAGCTGTACAGGGAGAAATTGCATTTGCTATGAAAAAACTCTGTCACTCACTGCACTGAATTATTGTGCGGAGGTGTTGACTGACATGATACATATGTAGGACAACGCTGTGACCAAAGTCTGTAATACGTGACATTGATGAACTATCCGATTCTTCTGAACGGCTCTTCAGAAGCTCTTATTATTTTATTTAATTATATACATTGATATTTATTTAATTAGTGAATAAATAAAGCTCAAGAATGGAACAGCACACAGAGCATGCTCATTGCTCTTTGATTGTTTTCGTCACCTGTCATGGTGGCAGACTGTGCTGCCTGGCTTCGTACAGCAGGAAGGAGGTTGAGAACAGTCAGGGTTCACGCCTTGTGCTTGGTTACTTCTTGCTTGTTGCGCCTTGCACAGTGTTCATAGATGAGTGTTTTTTACTGTTAGGGCATTGCGTTAATTGCTATGTTTAATGTTGCAGACAGTGGTGGTTTCTGACATGGGCGATATGAGCAACCACTCAGAGCGTTATCTTGTTAGGGATGACACATGACGAGAGATGGAAGCAAGGCAGAATGAAGAAGAGTTTGAATTGATAATGATATTGTTTAAATTTATTTCAGCTCTAGGCATTGAATGTTTAGGTGTTTTTATGGGAATATGAATCTTTCAGATCAATGTAAGAAGTGATTTTGATCATATTTCACATTTTATTGTGTCATGTAGCGCAGGGCGCAGGGCGCTGGTCTTGTTCTCGACTTGTTCTCTGACCCTAAAAGTCTCGGTCTTGACTTGGTCTCGAGTTAGGTGGTCTTGACTACAACACCAGTTGGTGGATTATTAAAATTGGGCCAAAAAATTTTAAATTGTGCCATGTGAACTAGGCTTTAGCGCAGGGGTGGGCAACTCCAGGCCTCAAGGGCCGGTCTCCTGCAACTATTAGGTGTGTCTCTACTTCAACTTGACTGCACTTAGAAGGTGATTCAGCTATTTGATTCAAGTATGTTGAATCAGGGAGACATCTAAGAGTTTCAGGACACCGGCCCTTGAGGGCCAGGATTGCTCACCCCTGCTTTAGCGGGCACACCAACATGCAAAAGCCTTGTCTGACAGTTCATCACCCTACCACCCCCGGGCCGTTGTCAAGCCTTGACTGGTCCAAGGTGATAAAAAGGCTGGGGACCAGTCTTCTAGCTGCACTGGCATGAACTTGAAAATATTTTTTTCTTTCAAACTAAGGTCTGGCTTGTCCTTGGAAATGGCTCCAAGGACAAGTTTTTTGTCCTTGGAAAAAAAAAAAATTTAATCTGAAAGAAAACCAGGAGTGAGTGAGTGAATGCTTGCTTGTTCCTATAGGGCATTAAGGCCGTTCTGGCAGAGAGCTATGAAAGGATCCACCGCAGCAACCTAGTTGGAATGGGGGTGATCCCTCTGGAGTATTTGCCCGGAGACACAGCTGCCAGCCTGGGGCTGAGTGGCCGAGAGCGCTACTCCATCATCATCCCCCAGCAGCTCACCCCCCGCATGACCGTGGATGTGGAGGTAGGCACTGGACACGGCTTTCCTGCTGACACTTCATTGGCTCTGAACGTGGCACCTGTTTGTTTGACTCTACTGCTTTCACAGCTGGACACAGGGATGAAGTTCAAAGTGCGCATGAGATTCGACACCGACGTGGAGCTGGCTTACTTCCACCATGGAGGAATTCTCAACTATATGATCCGTAAGATGTCACAAAACTGATCTGTTGGAAGATTCTCAGCTGTAAGCTCACCTGGAGAATAATCCTGTCTAAAGGTGCTCTGATCAGTTGGCCAGAGTTGAAGTTAGCTAATATTCCTTTGCTTGGTTCTAATCAGTGAGCAGCAAGCGAAATACTGAAAAATCCATCCTTATTTTTATTATCATTTCTATTTTTTTAAATGCAACAATATTTTAAAAATCCATCATTTTAAATATATAAATGCACCAACTCATAATGTGAACTTTGTTTAGAGTATAAATCGGAGGAAGCATTGCAAGCATAAATATGCTGCACAATATATCGGCACTAACATCGGTATCGGCCAATACTACTGTAATTTCCGGACTATAGAGTGCACCTGATTATAAGCCGCACCCAATAAATTTTTAAAGGAAAAACTATTTTGTACATAAATAATCTGCACCTGTGTATAAGCCGCATGTGCCTACATGCAGACGGTGCACAGAAAGTTTTCAAAGTTTTAATAATATACCTTAGCTTTTCTTTCCAAACAGTGCCTGTGACGCGACCGCAACAGCAGCAACACGGTAGTAACACAGCGCTAACAGGGCTGGTTAAAAAACATACCAGTAAAAGTCACTGAGATGCGGCAGTAACACAGCAGCGACACGGTAGCACAGCACTAACAGGGTTGGTTATAAAAAAACATACCTGTAAAAGTCACTGAGAGCCTCTTCATCTTCCTCCTGAGCACTGAGACGTGTTTAGTTACATTAAACTTGCGTCTTTCTCAACACACATATTCCACCTGTCTCACTCTTACCTTTTCTGCCCGTTAGAAAAACTGCGTAAATAAGCCGCATCGTTGTATAAAGCCGCAGGGTTGAAACGTGTGACAAAAGCCGCGGCTTATAGTCCGGAAATTACGGTAATCATTTTTTAATACTGTATATGGATATTTTGTTGCTGTTTGCTTCAGGGGAGTTGGGGGCTGAGGTGAAGTTTGGTCTTGTGACACTGATAGTGATGCAGCAAAGGATTAGTAGTGAGTAGAGAAGTAAGTGGTGTGGTTGAGGTTTTTTAAAGGTTTAAAATTTATATAATATATATATTTAGATGTGTCCTGATAGAACTCTTTCATTAAATCACAGCCTTTTGGCCGATACAAATATTGACCATGTACAATGTCAACACGAACTATGCATAATTTTATTACTTGTTTTGTGGTGTGGAATGTCAAGTGAAAGCACTTAATGATCTGTGGAGCTCCTTCTCTTAAAGGAACATGACCCAAACTGTGATTACCCAAGAATTATTGTCTGTCTCCATTGAGCCTTTTTCATGGTTGTTTTTCGGGACCAAGCTAAGCGCTGTAGAAAGGTATTGGATGGATGTAATGTGAGCAGGTTAGGTGCTATGCTGATGCTAACAGAAGGATGGAATGTGATTAACACAGTTGATCCCAGAACATTCCTCTTCCTCAGTAATTGCCTTACTCTCTCACTGATGCTTTGCTCTTGTGCCTCTGTGAAACTGTTTCTATGGTTACATCATTGTACTTCAATGTAAGAACTCCAGATAAAAGTAAAACCTAAAGTGACTTATTTGGGGCAGTTTTATTGTTGTTTGTTCCTTCTATATCTTCAGGGTCACTTTTCTACATATCAAATAATAAGAAATGACAAGATGATGGGATGTTTTCCGGGCAGAATGAAATAATCCCTAAAAGCTCCAGGAATAGCCTCCCTGCTGGTGGCATGCTGTTCCCACTGACTGGGATGTTCTCACTAGAACAGAACCAGAAAGCTGCTGTCGCTGCTCTGCTGATATGAAGACAGGAAGGAAGAAGTTTATCTCTGATGCTCCTTCCTGTTACCCAGAAAAGTCTGAACGGAGCTTCCAGGTCACATCATGTACAAACATGGACGACTTCAACCTAACATAAGATTTGTTCTGATGCATCAGGACTCGATGAGCCATATTTAGCATCAACGTACTTATAATCCTTTGATAATAAACAATAGTTTGTTGGTTTAGCGGAAACATTTGGTTCTCTAGATAAGAGGTTCCCACAGTGCAAGTCCGGAACCCAGGAGGATTGCGAGACACCAAGGGGTGGGGGTTGTAAAATGGATTTCAGAATCATAGTGATGTGACTCCTCTGGAGTATGTAGCACCAAAAGGGGCTAAATTAAATAAATATATAATGAAATAAATAAATGTGCCATTATTTATGCATTATGAAATAATACAGTAACATACCTTTCCATCATTTTATAAGACATTCATTTAAAAATACGTATTTGATCTCTACGTTTAAATAGCAAAAAATAATTATAAGTATTTTTAATGAGCCGTCATGCCAGTCATAACCTTTAGTTAAAAATCTTTCTGTAACCAGTGACCTGGTTTACAATTAATCAGATGTTTGGACATGACTGAATGTTCCAGATGATCTCAGATGAATCAAAACAAAGCAGAACATTAACAGCTACCATAAGTGTTCATTAAATATGGATTTACGGTTCATAGCAGGAAAACATTGGATATTAATGAGCTCCATTGTTTCTGATGAGAGGAGCAACAGAAACATCCTGATGACCATGAAAACCTTCATAGGAATCCTTGTCTTGACATGGAGGAGAAGCGATAGGCTTCCTCAACATGAATCTGCTCAGTTCCTTCCTGTGAACCAGTAGAAAATGTGTTGAGTTTCATGTGCCAGGTGGAACTCCAGCATCCGAGCTGGAAAATTCAGCTGTAACAATAATTGATTTTGGCATCCAATATGCCTGCTCCTTACATCAGCTGTGGGAAGTTAAAGTGAAAAAATATTTATTTTACAAGACATACTTGTAGCGCAACTAAAATCAATGCTAATTAAGTGTGGCAATGTGGCCTTTTTGAGTTATTTTTGTACTAAAATAGGGGTTGCAATGCATACACTGATCCGGGAGCCACTCAACCAGCGGATGCACACAGCATTTGAAGAGGACAGAGCGCTGGCGAGAGGACCACGGCCCCCGCCAACCTTCCCTAGCTAAGACTGTTTTCAGCTTTTCTGAAGACTTTTATTGACTGCTGCTTTTATATTTGCCACTGCATTTTTTATATTGGCTTTATTGTAATAAACTATTGTTAACTTCATCCGGCTTGTTTTTAAAGCATTGCTCACTCCTGCGATTACCGTTTGGTCTCATTCCTAGTTTAACCAGGTGGAGTTGCCGATTGTCCCATTTTCCATTCATTTAAATTAATACCACCACTAGGTAGACATATAAGCACCTGCGGCTCTAAACTGAACAAATAAAAAGTGATGAAAATATGGCTTATAGCTTTGTTCATAAGTGGTACAGTTGTGTTCAAAATAATAGCAGTCCCACATCACTAGACAGATAAATCACTGTTTTTGTTTGAAATTCAACTTCTACACTAAGTTTCTAGGAGGTTTAGTAAAAGCATACAACAGACATATGTATGCTGCTAATTCTGTGAAACTGAATAATTTACTGAAAGGGGCGTGTTCAAAATAGCAGTGCTGAGTTCAATTAGTGAGGTCATTGATTATGTGAAAAAAAACAGGTGACCCTTATTTAAGAATCAAGGCAACTGACGCTGCATATGCTGGATGTGCATTTGTTGTTGAAAAGCAGAGTAACATGGGTGTTCCAGACACTGTTCAGAAGAAAAGCGTTCTTTGATCAAAAATGTAATAAAAGATGGGAAAACCCATAAAGAAGTGCAGAAAGGCTGCTCAGCTAAAATGGTATCAAATGCTTTAAAATGGCAGCCAAAACCAGAAAGTGGAGTAAGAAGAAGAAAAATAACTATTCGAATGGGTCGCAGAATAACCAAAATGTTAAAGGCTCAGCCAATGATCAGCTCCAGGAGGATCAAAAAAGATCTAAGATTGCCTGAGTACTGAAACAATCAGACAATGTCTATGTAAAGCCAAACTATCAACAACTAAATATTAGTTTATGATTCTCAGGAAAGATGAATCTTCCAGCATTTCTTGGTTTATATAGTTGATTTTTGAGTTTGTAAAGAAAGATGTCAACACTGCTATTTTTTTTAAACATTGTATTTCTTGACTTTCTGTAAAATATTGTAATATTCAATTACTTTTTCCACTTTTTTGCTTTGAAATAGCCCCAATGCATTTGTGTTAATTTAAATGCAATTTATGTGAAGTATTTAGAGGTTTACTCACCTTTTTAAACACACTGCTATTACTATGAACATAACTGCACTGTGAACTATGGCTTATTGGAGGCCTGACTTCTCCGACTACATTGACTGGAATCCTGAGATGGACAAGAGACTGATTCCAGAGAGCTGGTGGATCGCTTTGTGTCATGGTGTAGAAACAATGATGTCATCTTCAATGTAAACAAAACAAAGGACATGATTGTAGATTCCAGAAGAAACAGTATTAGATCAAACCCTATTTCCATCACTGGAGAAGAAGTGGAGGTGGTTGAGGTGTATTAATACATTGGTGTTCACCTGGACAACAAACTGGATTTGTAATCCAACTGTAGTCAGTGGAGTCATGGCATCCAGGTTCACTGACAGTCAGATTACCTCTTATCCAGGCCTTAAGTAGGAAAACAAAGAACTGCAAGTACTTCTTTTAATGTCATACAGTCATGGTACTGAAGCATCAATATCTGTCATTTTATTTTATAAAGAAATTCAAATAGTTATGCAGCCATGTTTATTAACTTAAAGCACCAAGGGGTTAACGTGGACATTGAAAAATGACCAAGACCACACAGCAGGTCTTGATACTCAATTCCAAAGTTTTTGAAATTCGATTTTTTTGCCTGGCTGTTCATACTACTGAATCATGCAACTGCAACCACATAGAACCATTCTTTCCATGAGAATAGTTTGACTCCTAAGCAACCTGCATGTGCAGAAGAAGATCGTTGACTTCACTTTTGGAAGTAATAATGGATGGAGCCGTCGGTAGACCAACTTTAAAGTTTATTCAGCAATGGGAGTCGACAGCATTGTCACAAAATCAAAACAAGATGAAAGAAGTTGATAAAAAGAAAGCCCAGTTAACAGCAACAGCCGTAAGTGGAGCATTGACGGCAGCTTCTGTAGAGAAGTCTGTTTGGACGTGGAGTTGGAGCAGGAGTGGTGAAGTTGGGATGTGATGCTCTTCACTGACACAGACTTCTACCAGTTCCATAATTATGACTACAATCCATTGTTTCGGTCTGGATTTACTGTGTCTGGCTTCTAGCGCAGAATGATGACATGTCTCACTTCAATGACGTAAAAGTCAGATGAAATGCGACATGACTGTTTAGACACTTTAAAAACTGTCATATATGTATCCAATCCAAAAATACAACCCAGTGAATGGAGAATTCAGCTGAGGTGAAGTTAAAAAAGGGAGAGAGTTGTTCGTTTTGGCAACACTTTATTTGACGGGTTGTGAATAAGACTGTCATGACACTGTCATAAACATGACATAACACCTGTCATGAACAGGAGTAAGTCTTCATGAATATTTATGACTGTTATTATAGTGTCATTCGGTAAATCATGACACTTTAATGCAAAGTTGATATTATTCAAAATGTTTTTGTTATGACAACTTGACATTAACCATGAAATCATGATCTGACATAAATTTGTTATAAAAGTATTACTGATTAAGCTTTAGCTTTAATAACATAAAGCTACATAATTTTTAAAGTTTAATCAGTAATAAAAAATCAGACAGTAATTTTTTAGTTAAATGAAAACATATTTAGGCCAACATGTTCACCTAATTGTGGATCCATTTAATAAACGATAATGCAAAATTGAATCATTAGTGTTTGTTGCTAAGGCGTTTAGGTTGCTGTGGTGTCAGGTCACCAGTTTATCCAATAACACCAGTCCAGAAGAGGAACTGGGTAAGATGTTAGAGACTGTTTTATTTTTTAATGAAGTGTTTCTTCTCACTGTTCTACAGTTCCTTACGTTTCTCACTGAATTCTGGTTGATTTGACTTTTTTAGTTTAGTCCAGCTGTGTATTTTAGTCCCACTCATCACGTATTCACTAAAAGCACATTTTTGTCCCACCAGCATCCATATTTATCTCCTAATGACAGCAGCAAAAGTTCTTTGGTTGAGGATCTTCTCCCTTGCTTGATGTTTGTAGCTCCAGACGGATGGAAAAAGCCAGTGTGAGGGGAGGGGTGGAGGTTGCCATAAAAACCAAGCTGCATGTGATCCACACATGCTCCAGGTCCAGCACAACTACAGGACATATCCAGAAATAAATAATCCACCAGACTGAGGGCAGAGAAGGAAGGGCTGCTCCTGCAAATCAACACAAAAAATGTACTTTCATGTGGACATTTGAATTATTCAAAGCGATGTACCTACCGCTTTGAAAGCAGTGTGTGGTGTCAGGTCACCATTAGCAGCAGTGCACAACAGGGAAGCACCACAAACTACTTCCCTTTTCTGTTCAGTGCATTCAGCTGCTGCTCTGCAAAACAACACAAAGTTTGTAAAAGGTTCTGTGAAGCTACTGACAATCCTGTAGTTCCCTTATCACTCAGTTTTGACAGGAAGTCGTTATACAATCAAGTTCTTCCCAGGAAAATAAGTAGATCCTGGTAGGAGTATGAGTTCGCCTCACGACTGGTTTATTGAGTCTATCTGGATCTATTTCAAACAACTATGAGACCTATAAAGCAACAGGAGTAAACCATCTTCAGTTTTTCTCCACACTATTGGATTGAAAAAAAATCCAATAGTGTGCTGCAGAAGTCAGATGTTTCTGAACAGCACAAAATTGCTAATATCCACTAACCATGGTGGATGTCAACATTTTCAGTTTGAGTTCATTTAAACTGCTGAAGTCAGCTTGAACCTGTCATATTACTGAGTGTTAAAGAGGTGGACGACAATCACTTTCTTTAAATGAAGAAACACCTCCCCCAGAGCTACTACTGCTGTCTGAAGGCTCCATCAGAAACAACCAGTTAGAGCCCAGGGGTCAAACTCCAGTCCCAGAGGGCCACTGCCCTGAAACTTTAAGATGTGCCTCTGCTGCACCACAACTGAATAGAATAATTAGGTCATTAAGGCTCTACACAAGAACAAGGTAATTAAGCCATTTCATTCCAGCGTTTTGTACCTGTGGTACATCTAAAAGCAGCAAGACAGCGGCCCTTAGAGCCAGGAGGGTCTTAGGGTTGTCAATGATTCTCATGTACTCGCTGCTCAGTGTGATAGGAGCAAAAGAAACAACTTTCAATTACAGGAAAACTGTTTATCTGCTATCATTGGTGATCATGCTAACTTGCCAAAGCATTCATGGCAGACTTTGGTGTGGTGAACCAGCTGTAGCGTAGCAGAGAGAGGAGGCTGTGATCGGCACATACACGAGGGTGACTGACAGCGCTCAGACCTCCTAGAGGCTCTAATTGGTTGTTTCTGATGGAACTGTATATTTCTGTAGGTAGCACTAAATGGTAGCTATTAGTGGTGGGTCTCCCACAAAAACAACATTTGGCTGCATTTTAAAGACATATTATTATGATTCTGCTTGGCAGATTTGTTTGAAATGTTTTGTTCATGTGTTTTAAAAAAAATAAAAATTAAGTTTGATGAAAATATACAAACGTGAGAATGCACAGAACAAACATGGCAAATGTGAAAAGCATAGTTTCTTACAAAATCATTAAATGCAAAAGGATGTATTAACATACTAAGTTTTCATATTTACTTAGTATGTTAAGTAAATTGCATACTAAGTAAGTCTCATCAGCTAAAATATGAGACTGCTGATGATAATAAATTAAGAGCCACTTAGTAGCAGAAAGAGCCAAACTTCCCATCACTAATAGATATGCAGGCAGGTCAGACATAAAAAAATACAATTTGCCACCAATAGTACAAGCACAAGAAAAATAAAAAAAATAAACAACAATGGTTATTTGTATGATTTATTCAAAACAACTTAAATGATAATAGTGCTATTTAATGAAACACAGCACAATTTTTACAGCAGCAACATTGTGCTGCTGTATTGCAGCATAATGTATTGCATTATGTTCTCCTTCTCAAGAACTTCATAATTAAAAGCATGTCTAAATAATGCATTTGTATCCCTCTTGAGTCAACCCTGAGTACATCAATAAGTAAGAGAACGTAGTCTGATGCTAACATTCACATACTGCTTAAACATTAATGGATTCAGTGAAGAGGCAGAAACAAAGTCTGTTTCAATTATCCTTTTTCTCAGTCACACAATGATTGACACAGATGTTGTTTAGAGGTAGAAACATCAATTCACCATCAGCTGTAGACCTGATGAATCCCTATACAAATAATCTGTTATAGGGAAAGTAGAGCTAACCTGATATGTGTCGGCGTAATACAGTACCGCTGACTTGTTTTCTAACACCTCGTTTCCACGGGTTTATCACTCAATAACTCCAGATGTTTTGACTCTTCCTGAATGAATTGAAACATTAGAACAGTAATGTAAACTGTGTCAAGTTAGCTAGCACTTTTGTGCTCTTAGTAGAATCCTCTACAGGAGTTTGAATTTTCCAGACCACAAAGTCAAATTGTGTTCTGGGCCATTATTGCAACCTTGTGTTGTTCAAGCAGGTGCCAAAGAAAACTAAGGCTGTTGTGTAAACTGCTTGATATTGTGACGCTTGAGATGTTCAAACAATCCACATGTATTTTATACAAGCACAAAAACAAAAACAAGGTATAGAACCTTTTTTCTCAGCTTTGCAGAAGCTTTAAAGTGCTTTATAACACATTTTTGAAAACTAACAGCATCCACTTCTCATTTTCTCATGTGCAAGTGATTGTAAGTAAATGTGAAGAATATAATTTCTACATTTAAACAAACATCAATCAACTATGTTGTAAGATATTAATATGATACATAAGTAAGAATTAGCTATAATGTTGCATCTGTGAAGATATAGCAGTAAACACATCTTTAACCATGCAGACAGTTCTGTTGTCAGGTTGTGTTTTGTGAGAGAATGGAATGGATCCAATTTTCACTTCCTGTGTTACTGAGTGTTCTTGAATGCATCGGCAGGATTACAGGATTGATGGAGAACATTCCAAGTCATCAGATTTTTTCCAGATGGCAGAACATGGAATTTACTACACAGAAGCAGACATGCAGTCAAAGAAGACATCAGAAAAAATGCAACTTGTTTTCTGTTGTATTTCTATTCTGTAAATAGTCTGTTATTAAACGTTAATGTAAGGCTTTGTTTTATTCAGAAGAACCGTGGCAGCTGTTAGCTTCCAGAGCTAACTCTACACATTTGCTCTTTTTCCAGCTTCATCATCAACACAAACTGATGCAGTTTAAAACCAATCCTAAACTGGGCAATAATGCAATAAATTGAAACTGTTTAATGTTTAAAAACCTGATGAACTCAGACAGAACATGACCTTCCAATAGAGGAACAGGGCCTAACCTGTTTCATTGCAGTTCCATAAAGGTGCCTTCAGTGTGTGCTAAAATGAGGTTAACATTTTATTTTCCTAATATCACAGTCTCAGATCTCACCAGTGTCATTTGCAAACCATGGAGGTAAAGATCAGCCCAGAAATACGAGTCAATCCGGTAACAAACACGTCCACTCATTGTGTCTGAGCCACAGTATTAAGACATGAAGACTGATGACAAGTGCTGTCTTTTAAATACACTGTTAAAATGACATAAAGTGTGGTTATGTGGAGAGAATATCACTAGTTACTGTTTTACCTGCAGTAGTTAACCTCTTAACTGACTTCAGTTGGGATAAAAACAAAGATTAGCCATTGTGTGGATTTCTACCATTGTAAAACAGCACCAGAAAATTTTATGCTAATGCTACAATTGAATGGAGGTTAATTTACATAGAAATGTAGAATTATTTACAATAAAGGCAATGATAGCCTGCAGCCTATAACAGAAAGAAACTTGTTTTGCAAAATGGAATGTAAAGTTGAATGTGATTTAATAGTGTCTTGCAATGGGAAAGTTGTGTGTATTTGATTCCAGGTTCCTCCTGCCACATATTGATGTGCCTTAACCCCCATCAGTGCTTACTGAGCTATACACCTATGAATGACTGTGACAGTGATAAGGTAAATGTGGTTATAGTGTAAAGTGCTTTAAGTCATCAGTATTACTAGATAAATGTCCATTTAACATAAGGAGCTGGAATATTTTCACATTTGTTTCTGCACACCAGATTACTGTTTGTCTAGACAGATAGCCTCCTCATATTCTTTTTTTCTGGTGATGTCATTGTTAAAGGCTGGGGCCTCCACAATGTGTGCTGTAAAAAAAATCTATTTCTTTGGAACTAACTGTCTAATAAAGAGATGACTGCAAAATAATGTTGAACCAACATAAAATCTTAACCTCTGCAGATATTCTACAGTGGTAGGCATCTGTTTTGGTCCAGACCCCAATTTGGTTCAGACTTAATCTTTTCAATGAAAGCTCAATAAAGAAAACATCTACTGCACCTAACCATTGAGACATTTTCCAGAAAACCTCCCTCAGGAGAAACAATCCCTGTACGCCAAACTATCTCTTCAGATTTTAGCAAATGAAGGACAACAAATGCAGCCATTTCCAGAAACCAGTTCTAAACTAAAGATTGCTCTACATCCAAAGGCAAGAAAACGTTCAGAGAGCAGCTAACCCTCCAAGTAAAAAAGAACCTTAGCTTTGTTCTTAATAACCCAAAAGAGTGGTAGATAAGTAAAAGAGAAGAAGATGCCAGGACAAAGATACTGAGTGGTGTCTAAATATGATTAAAGGCTGGACACAACCCAAGCAGCAACTGCATCAAATGTACCATGAATGAGTTTCACGTCTAAATAAGCTAGATAATAATCTACATAAGCTTATCTGGAAGACATCATAAAATGCTTGTCAAACAAATTTCATCCTTTCAGATTCAAACATGAGCATGGCTTTTTTAAAAGATAGGGTAAGTCTGACTGGCTCCCTGAAAGTGCTTCATAGTAAGACTCACACAAAATTTCAGCTGTTGAGCTGATGCTCTTAAAACCGTGCAACTTCCTGCTGCAGGGCGAAGAAAGAGGAAATAAGACTTCCTGAAGTAGCTAACCAAGGCCATAAAAGGAAATAACAAAGCAAAACAATATGGGTCTCGTTAATTTCAAAGCTGAGGAAAATCAAATACATAGCAGAGCATGAAATGAAAAAAACAAACAAACAAACAAACAAAAAACAAACAGTGCAACAAAAAGTTGGACATGATGAGAACAATGGGGAGAAAAACACATAATCTCTAACTAGAGTTCCTGGAGACTCATAATCAAATATCAACCTCTATTCTCAAGTGTACAGCCCACAGAGGTAGCTATTATCCTCACTTTTTAAATATTCCATGATGAAGCTGTTCTCGGGGAAAAAAAGATGGCAAGGACTTTAAATATCCACTCAACAAGACAGCTTCCATGTAGAGAGCCCAGACATAATCCTGTCATCTCCTCCCTATGAAAGCATCATAATGGGCCCAGATGGGCTCAGAATGCATGAGAGACTTTAAATCACATGGACAATAATGTTTTCTTGTGCAGTTCTTATGTTATGGCAGGGTGCACCAATTGTAGTTTTATAGCCAATCACCAATCTTTAAAAAACCTGACCTGTCAATTCTGATTTAGGCCGATTGTCTGAAAAGTCACAAAATATAGCGACAAAGAC
The DNA here is from genome assembly GCA_903066825.1 of Alfaro cultratus. Lineage (NCBI taxonomy): Eukaryota > Metazoa > Chordata > Actinopteri > Cyprinodontiformes > Poeciliidae > Alfaro > Alfaro cultratus. The sequence continues at coordinate 20,964 of CAEFZX010007110.1, forward strand.
ACTAAGTAGACAAAAGTAGGGTGACTATTGTTAATTTTTCACAAGTAGAAGTGACTTGTAGGAGGGTCTGCCTCTCACTGCAGAACAGAAGAGGATGATTGATTTTCAGATCTTTGTGGAGTCAGATAAGATAGGTAGTTAAGATTGATTTTTCATGTTAGCAGATCACCTATCTCGCCAAAATTAAGAAAATCTGACCCGATTTATTAGTGCACCCTTACCTTTTAGGCATGTGCAAATCATCTTTCATAGTACTAAATAAAGACATCTCTTGGGTTAGTCAACTTTCATTTGTTTCTTTAGCTGGTCCCTTTGAGGGCCGTAGATACAGTTTGCATGCCAGGAGAAACATGCAATGATTGAGACAATGGTAGTCTGGAGGAGGAGCATCACGCCGTAGGTGGAAGCAATGGTTGGTCCAGGTAGGCGGGAGAGCGCGGTAGGGGGTAAGAGGAAATCAGGATTGAGCAGGATGGCTCTCACCTCAGCCTGGATCATGTGAAGTTCATCGAGGATGGACAAAAATGTGCAGCAGTGGAACCACTGGTGGCTGTGGCCCCAGATGTCGAATCGACCTGGGGCCAATCTCTCTGGGAACTTGCTGATGTTGAACAGGGCCGACACCAGCAGCCAGAGAGAGTGGCGATAGAAGAAGTTGGGCATGGTGATGGAGGCAGCAAAGGAAGGCGTGGTGATGGAGTAAGGCGATCTGGTGAGGACACGGTAGAAGACCGGTGTGGAGGAGATTAGGAATGGCAGTAGGAAAACCAGGGTCCGTATGATGTATCGATGCTTCCTCCACCTCTGACGAGTGTTACAGCAGGATAAAACACATATGATTGCTATAACACATGCACATGGCATGTAGTAGGTCTCAAAGAACAGGTTGAATTCCGGCATGGCATTAGGTGATAAAAACCCTTTATGCTTGTGGTTTAGGTCCAAATAGGAGCCGTTCCTGTCTTCTTTCTGCACTATCCCTGCCCGAGGATGAATGTAGTAGTAGTACGCCAATGACGAGCCAACTGTGTAGGCACTGATTGTGCCATAATCAACGAAGAAGCAAACCTCCCTTACGACCAGAGACATTGAGTTCAGCAGGTGGGCCATACTGCTGGCCAGGAGCAGACAAAACACCCCAATAAAGTAGTTCCACATTGGGTAAAAGAATGGGGCATCGGCATCAGGTGCACCATCCCAACTAAACATCTGTAGAAAGTAGTAAGCAAAAATGAAGATGGGTAGGAAGTGTGTCCAGAAGTTTCCTGTTTCATTGGTAGGCCTGAATGCCGACAACAAGCAGTCCCTCAGGCTGTAGTTTGGGAACCGGTAGCCTGACAGGATGAAGTTTTCTGTAACACGAGGGGGTACATCCTTGTCACTAAGCAGAGGCAACGGTTGATCACAGTTCAGAAACATGATGAGCTAAGAGTTCTTTTTTCCCAGAAAAAAAGTGAAAAAGGTCAAAAACCTTTATGCTGCACTGCTTGGCTGTTCTTGGTACTGCTGATCACAGCAAGTCAGGTGATATAATCTGTTGGTTATAAACTGGTATGGCATCCAAAGCCTGCCAAGGTTCTCAGTCCATCTCCTTTAGGATCACTGATTCCAGACTCCAGTCCAGGCCTTAAAAGTTCAAGGAAAATTCAAACAGCAGTGCAAGTATTAGGCCAGAGACAGAATGGCAAGGTGGGGTTAATGTCCAGCATACACAGTCCTTTAGATTGGTTCATTATCTCCCTTTTGGTCTTGTCCTTGACCCCTCAGAACATCAAAGGTCAGAAAAGATCCAGCTTATTTAAAGCTTGTTGCTCTTATCCTGTTGCATAGGACTTCTACTTATGAGGGGGTTTTTTTGTATGTTGTTTTTTTTTATCAGGTGCTATGCATAGTTTTGCAGCAGCTGGTGAAGACAAAGGTTCCTTACTGCAGCGATGTCCTTCAAAGCTGAACAGCATGCCAGAAGCCGTCTGATGCAGTTATGTCCCAGAGATCCATCCAAAGAGGCTACAATATTTAGGTTAAACTGGCCATTAGCTCTAGATACTGCTTCTCCTTCTCATTGGTCCTTGGAATTATGTCTACATCCGACTTTTCCTTCAGTCAACCCACTTGTCATTGCAGCGCAGGGTGTTGCATAGAGAAATAAACGCATGGTTGCAGAAGAAGACGCAGTGTTCCGGTGAGCGGTCCTCTGGAAGAGCCGATTACACGGCGGAACCCGGTGGGTGAAGCCCGGGGGGCCGCTGCACGCTGACTGCAGCGCAGTGCCCCGTGAGGATGACGGCAGCCGGCATTTTACTGAAGATTTGACAGATATTAGAATCAAGTTTTAAAGGCGCAATGCGCTTCCTGGGAGATTTTCAAAATAAAACAATTACGCTGTGACGAAATACGTTTAAGAGGTCATGTTGCCCATGGATACTGTACAGAACGGTAAAATGGTGCAAACGGAAAACTTGCACGCCCTCCTGGCCCAAAGGATAATGCATCAGCATTATCCTTTCTATGGAATTTTCTATAGAAAATTCCATAGAAAGCTATTTTTTCTAATCAAGACATAAATATCCATCCACCCATCCTTTATCATATATGCTTGTCCAAGCGGAGTCAGGAGGGGTGCTGGTGCCTGGTGGTCAACGGGTGAGAGGTGGGGTCACCCTGGACCGGCGACCTGTCACAGGGCAACACAGAAACAAACAGGACAAACAACCATGCACACAACACACACACACACACACACACACACACACACACACACACACACACACACACACACACACACACACACACACACACACCTACACCTAAGGAGGATTCAGAGAAATCAGTCAATCAATCCAGGATCTTCATGCTGCTATCATACGTGCGGTGTGTGTGTAGCATTAAGTTTGACCGTGTGTGTGTGCGTGCATGTGTGTGTGGGCGTTTGTGTGTGTGTGCAATAACATGTCCAGTCTCTAAAACAGTTTGTTTTCTGCCTTGTAGTTGGAATAACACTTTATAACATACACTAGCAGCTCTAAATAATTTGAAGATATGAAGCAGTAATGGAATAAATCACTCTCACCTTTTTAATGTCTTAATAATCAGTTTAGAGTTGTTTGATACATGTTGTGCTGATATATCCACCATATTGTTTCTTGTATAATTTTTGTAATTTATAATAATAAAGGTTATTTATTATTATTATTATTATTATTATTATTATTACATTGTTTGTAAACGTTGATTTTGAAAGGAGTTACTTGAGCTTCCGGTGTGGTGCTGGCACACTGAGTTCCTTGGGGCAACTCGATGGAGTCCCGAACTAATTCTTAAAGAATCTGATTATTCTGCTGTGTCTCCTTCCTGGACTAAATGAACTGTTCTCATGATGTGTACGAGGCAGATTGAACGTGACCATAGAGAGAAGAAAGCACTAAACTCGCTCCATAATCTGCTTAAAACGCTCCCGCTGCCCCCATTAGGTAATCCCGTTACTCCCCCACCCCCTCCCCCTCCCTGACAGCTGCAGCAGAGCTCGCGCTCGGAGAAATGCTTTGTGACGTACTCAGTACGTCACTATGGCAGCTTTTCTATGACTGGCGCTCGGGGCGCAATTAGATGAGAAAGGTTTCAATTAAATTTTGGAGAAAACAATTCCATATTTGTTGCAGTTTACAATTTTCAGGAATTGATCATTCTGACACAAATCAAAACTATTTTAATCTGTGCTCAGTTTAAAGTAATTTGGGATTAACCTGACTGGTTTGTGTATTTTAATTTAGACACTAGCACAATTTAAGTTCTCTGGAGCCACTTTGGGCATGCCAGCTATTGATTTGCTGTTGTTATAAAAGGGGGAGGGGGGAGTAGTTTAATTTCCAATCTAAAAAGCAATAAGTTATAATTGCAGTTTACTAATTTGTATTTGTGAACAACAGATCTCAAACTCAAAGATTAAACTCATAGCATCAGACTGTGGCTGTGCAATAAAACAAGCTAACTATGAAGATTGTTTTTTGAACTTTTACAATGTAAACTTGCCAGCTCCTTAAAGTCTTACATTTAAATGTTAAACAATTCAAAACATTTTAATTTATGTATGTTGAAACCAGGGCTGCACAGTGGCGCAGTTGGTAGCACTGTTGCCTTGCAGCAAGAAGGTCCTGGGTTCGATTCCCGGCCCGGGGTCTTTCTGCACGGAGTTTGCATGTTCTCCCTGTGCATATGTGGGTTCTCTCCGGGTACTCCAGCTTCCTCCCACAGTCCAAAAACATGACTGTCAGGTTAATTGGTCTTTCTAAATTCTCCCTGGGTGTGAGTGTGTGCATGGTGTTGTTTGTCCTGTTTGTCTCTGTGTTGCCCTGCGACTGGCGTACCCCGCCTCTCGCCCGGAACGTTAGCTGGAGATGGGCACCAGCACCTTTGTTGAACTATTAGCATGTATGGGCCCCTGAATCCCTGGGGGCGCCCTGAATAGCATGTTGAAATGCACAGATTGTCCAGAGAGACAGCAAAAGTGTGAAGAACTTTTAATAACACTTGCAAGTGGAGAATGACACAGATAAAAATCATAGCAAATCCTCGGTGTGTTCTGGCAAGGCTGAAACAATCACAGAATCATATACCATTCCTTGTGTGCGCAGGAAGTGGGAGTCGTTTCAAATGTCCATTACCAAATAAGGACACATTAAAAGGAGTACTCTGAACCAAACAGACAGCCCTAAGGGGAGATGTCTTTTACCCAGTTTCCTCCAAGGTTATTCATACACAGATAAGTTGAGCATCTCCCTGTTCCCATAGTGGGGGTGCGCTAACTATTTGTTATCTCTTCCCTTGCAGGCGGCTGGCCTTGTGCCTCCCTTTTGCCTACACAAAGAAGAACTGTTCTTATGAGACTGAGTTACTGAATGCAGCTGGCTAAGAGAGGAGTAGAAAACAACTTATACAACTCAGAATATTTTATATATGTCTAGGTATATTGTAGATAATTAATTTAAGTCCACAAGCATTTATTCATTTTAATTGTATTGTTCGATTTGTTGTTTTTACGACTAGTCGTGGGTTTAAATAGGATTTCACTGGTGACGTTTTTCCGTAACATTAATATTCTTACATTTTCTGTCTACTTAACATCTTTTAATACAAAAACACGGTGGACCGCCTCGGCGCCCTGACCACTGGGCTTAGCAAGTTTTCTGGGGGAAACCCTGAATCTACCTATGAACCAAATTTCAGATCCCTATGACGTACGGTGCTCTAGAGCCGCTGTAGAGCAGCAGAATCCAAAAATTTTAGTTGGACAAGTTTGATGAGTTTCTGAATAGGTTAAAAGTCCAAAAAGCTGCATACTTTGTTGGAAAAATAATAAGAAATTCTGTGATTACAATAGGCCTTCACAAAGCTTCGCTGCTCAGGCTTACTAGCCTGTTTCCAGCACACAACTTACTGCTGTTGATGAGAGGAATGGACACATTGAAACCCAAACCCTGGATTATGACCCTGACAAGTCATAATCCAGACTTCTCAAAAAATTTTATGCTGTTGCATTTTATTCAAGTTGCGGTATATAACTTTAATAAAAAATATGTTTTCTCCATATTTGTTAAAGCTGGTACCACCTCATAACAAACATGGCAGTTTGTTATGAGACAGATAATCTGTGAAAAGATCACTCTCCTCCAGCTCCTCCCTGAGCTACTATTACTGGTTAAAGTAACGCAACGTTCTAGCCAAAAACAACCAATCTGAACCCGGAGGAGGGTCTTAGTGCTGTCAATCACCCTCATTCACTCACTACTAAATGTGCTAATGATGGAGAAACAACTTATTGTTATTGCTAGCTACAGCATAGCACAGAGCAAGGGGAGGGAGGGGCAGCCACACAACTCTTCTGCCACTGATTGGTTGTTTCTAGGTAGTACTGGGAGAAAGCAGATGAAATAAATTTTTCACAGATTATTTCTATACCATACTGTCACAACATAATGACAGTTTTAACAAATATGTAAATATATATATATATTTCTTTATAAAAGTTACGTACTGCAGCTTTAATTTCACTTAGGAGAGGACGGGTCAGGAGGAATATGGGTTAGAGCTGCTGCTGACCGACTCAACTGTTAAGTGGTAAAAGGTACAGGTACAAGTTAAATATATGAATATGTTGGTAATTGTTTTCCTTCATTCACAGAATGCTACTGAAATGGAGGCAAACAGTTGTCTGAAGCTGAGCTAATTATGCGAAATGGTTGATAATCTCACACAGACTACTCACCTCTCTTGGAGAAAAACTGGGTTATAAATTGACACTCTTGTTTTTTTTTCTCTCTCTATTTCTCTACTTTTTGAAAACCTGACTTTATTATTTTTCTTGGCAGCATAGTAACAGCCATAGTCGTTCTTGTTTTCTACTGACTGCTGCTGAACACCGTCACCGTCAAGCGCTCCATGCAGGAACGCAACATTTCATGTATATCAGGGGTCTCAAACTCCAGTCCTGGAGGGCCGGTGTCCTGCAACTTTTAGATGTGCCTCTGTTGCACCACACCTGAATAGAATAATTAGGTCATTAGCAGGACTCTGGAGAACTGATCTACACAAGAAGGAGGTAATTAAACCATTTCATTTCAGCGTTTTGTACCTGTGGCACATCTAAAAACTGCAGGACATCTGGAGGACTGGAGTTTGAAACCCCTGATGTAGATCCAGGGGGGGTTCAGGGCAAATGTATGCTTTTTGGTTAGGGAGGGGTAACATTTAATTTTTACGATGAAATTATTTTAGAAAACACAATATGGTTAATTGACAGGACCCCAATTATATTTTAGTTTCTATGAAAATAAATAAATAAATTGCGGAGGACCTCCTGTCGGTCAGGGGCCCTTGGAATTGTAATAACTTTTTCCCCCTATACGGCGCCCCTGCCCCTGCTCTAGAGTGTTGTAAGGTGTCGTTGTGATGGTCGTCTCTAGAGTTCATGATTTAACTAGATAAATCTCTTAATTATAGAGCTCTACAATTAAATCAGGAACTCTGACTGTTACGCACAATAACCAAAATTAATATCATATAGTGATATCAATCTCTACTGAATACACAAGTCTGATGATGTCTACTGTTTTCTGAGTAAAATTGAGTCCAAATGTTGGTGTTTACCTCTGAGTAAATCACTTTCTATTCTGGAAATGAAAAAACATTCATGTGGGATCATTTCTTTACTGTGAAATATTTTAATAGGGTGTCCTAATTCATTCATGAAACTTTATAATCCCTGAATGACCCAATGCATGACATGACAAACTGGTCCAGGTTGGGTCGTGTGTAGAATCAATTGGCACCAAAGCTTTAGAGTTACATGTATTTTTCTGATAAAACTGCAACATTGAGGCAGTGCAGTTTGTTAGAAACTATAGTTTTCTGACGACCTGTTGAAGAGCCAAACATTTGATCTAGCAGGGTCTTCATGTGCTTGTTCTTCTATAACAGTTCTCATGCTCAGCATCTGCTTGGAAACACTTGTGTTTGGGGAAAGACTGCATTAAAGCTGTGCAGACACAGAGCCAGGTCTTTAGAAACAGGACGGGGGAGAAAGAGGATGGGTGACTCACAAAGAATCCTGTGGAGGAAGGAACTGAGCTGCAGATAAAAAAGGGCACACAGAAGATTGTAGAAAACATTTTTCTATCTGAATAAACCCTGTGGTATGAAGCTGGCATGTGTGAACAGGCCAAACGACAGGATGGAAATAGCTAAACTTACTCAGAACATGCAGGCCTTGTGTTGCATTCGTGGCCCACATTCTATGTTTACTGGTGGTTCAGGTTGCACAGTTCCTCAATAACATGACGTTTTTACCTCTAGACAAAGGAATAATATATCAGGAGCCATGCGAAAGTATTTGTACCTCCAGCACTTTTAACATTTTGTCCCATTATAAACACCAACCTTAAAGCGGCAATATGTAACTTTTTATAACATATATTACTTTCATATTTATTAAAAAATCTAATTATATCCTGAAAGTAGAATATGAATCTGTGAAAAAATCAAGTCTCTCTGTCTCTTCCCTGCGCCCTGAGTAGCATTTAGAAAAATACTCCACTACCAAATCATAACAGCCAAGGAGGAGTATCTTTTATTTCATTTAAAATTGGCTTGTTTCTCTGCCATTACCATAACAACAGCAACACAACACTAGCTACAGCTTGAGCAATGGGTGCACAGTGACATGTGTGCCAGTGAGCTGTGCTACACGGTTGTGAATGACAGACCAAAGACACTCCTCCTGGCTCTGATTGGTTGTTTTGATTTTGGAGTGAGTATTTTTCTAAATGCTATTAGGGGCTAAGGCTTCTGCCCCCTCCCTCCAGTGGTTCACAAAGATGCACACACATCGTTCAATCAGATATAAATCTCTACACATATTTTGTTTTCAAACTCTACTGAAGTTTATTTCACACTTCAGGTTGGAACAAAATACACTACAAACCATGTTTACAGTAAAACACTTTTGTGTAACTGTTTTATTTTTGTTTTTTTTTGGTTTTTTTCATTCATCCATACTGCTTCCTGTGCCCCCTAGGGGGAGCACGCCCCACACTTTGGGGAACTTGATTTTTTCACAGATTATCTCTCTCATATTCTACTTTCAAGATAAGATTTTTAACAAATATGAAAATAATATATCTTCAAGAAAGTTACATACTGTAGCTTTAACTACCCTGTTTGATTTCTTTGAGGGCATGACAGGCATTGGTAAAAATACAAGAAAAGCCAATCAGCAGCTGTCAAGCAGCAGCACCTACTATATTTTTTCTACTGAAGTTAGCATCTTTACAGCCTCCTCTTGGCATTCATTAGTGAGACAGTTGGAGACAAATAAACAGAATGTACAAGTGTTTGGAGATGATTGTTACCTTTAATATGATGGCGCAGGGTCATGGGTCATGGTTATAAATGTTGGCAGAATCAGTACTAACAAAAATTAATTATAATAACATTGTCAAAGGGTTGAAGTTATTGTCTGATGATGGTATTGACCTTTCTCTGTATGTGTGTGTGTTTCCTGGATGACTCGTCCTTCTTCTTCCTGCTGCTGAGACTGCTCTGCTGCAACCTGTAGGTTTTCCTGGCTTGAACTCTCTCCTTCTCCAGAACCTCTGTATCGTCCAGAATTTCCAGGCCTGGGATCTGACTGATTACGTAAAGTCTGAGGGGGAAAACACCACAGGTACAATAACAATTCAGTCAACATGGACAAGATGTTTAGCTGCCAATCCATCTTTTATAAGATGGGAAGACTGGAAATGGTACAAATTTACATCGGAAGACGAGTCAGGACTTAAGGGTAGGTGTTACTATAGCCCTGCTGAAATTTAGAATAACTGGGAAAACCTTTATTTGACCATTTTCTGAAAAGTTAGGACCCAAGTAGGATATTTCTGATTTGAGCTTTACTAGAGTAGTCTGTCCAGCAGAGGGTTCTTCATTTCCTTTGCTAAGTTTGTTAGAAATTTACTGAGAGAAAACTTCATATGTGAAACAACTTAAATTCAAAAATACATTATTGGTCCCAAAGGGAAATTAAATCCATCCATCCATCCATGTTCTTTACACCCTTGCCCCTAATGGGGTCGGGAGGTGCTGGTGCCTATCTCTAGCTAACATTCTGGGCGAGAGGAAGGGTCACCCTGGACAGGTCGCCAGTCTGCTGCAGGGCAACACAGAGACAAACAGGACAAACAACCATACACACACACTCACACCTAGGGACAATTTAGAAAGACCAATTAACCTGACAGTCATGTGTTTGGACTGTGGGAGGAACCTGGAGTACCCGGAGAGAACTCACGCATGCACAGGGAGAACATGCAAACTCAATGCAGAAAGACCCCAGGCCGGGAATTGAACCCAGGACCTTCTTGCTGCAAGGCAACAGTCCAACAGTGCTACCAACTGCGCCACTGTGCAGCCCAGGAAATTAAATGACAACCAAAATAGTTTTTCTCTCTCTCAATGATGTTTAAATGAATGATTAATAATTTTAAAGTTCTCATTGGTTGAGAGAGTGGGAAGAGCAACATGAATGAGAAAAGAGGAGTGAGCACCCCTGGAACTTAAAGCGCAAAAGAGGAACCAAACAAATGGAAAATGAAAACTAAACTTGTTAAAAGTTTTAGTTCGGAGTTTGTTAGGAACGCCACAGGACTTCTCGAAGCTGTGTCCTGAATAAAACAGTAGCTGAAACACAGGGCCGGCCCAAGCCTCCATGGGGCCCTCATCGAAATTTGGTTTTGGAGCCCTCTGATTCTGTTAATAATGTGAACTGGCTGCATTCAACAGTCAGATTATTAGGTCATTCACACACCTGCTAAAATTATTGCATCTCTGACAGTAATGTTTACAGTATATTCTATATGCATATAGGATACATTTATTGGCTGATTAATCTGCACCAATTTCCTTAACTTTGGGGGATTGGTGATTGGCCGATGCTTACATGTGAAGCCAATCTTAACCACTGATATTATCTACCTCAGCAAAAGTTTAAAAATCAGCCTCTGTCCTCTTCTGCGCTACAGTGAAAAGTTTGACTGACAGATCGGCCCACCAGGTCATGTCAGCATGTTAGCAGTTAACAATATTCATCCCACTGTTGCCAAATCAGTGACTTTCTTGCTACATTTAGCAACATCTCAGACAGAACCAAATTGGTATTGGCCAAAATCAAAATCGGTAGGTCTGGCTTTTTAAAGATCGGTGATTGGCCAGAAAACTGCAATCGGTGCAGCCCAACTTAAGATAGAATACATACACACATATTCAAGACATTCTCTGATTAAATTAAATTCTCTTAAGCGTAACTCCAATAGCTAAAAATCTAATTTATACCAGATGAGTCTTTCTCCCCTGAAAATGTGGATTGATACAGTTTAGAGCAGGGGTGCTCAAGTCCAGTCCTCAAGAGCTACCATCCTGCAACTTTCATATGAATCCCTGCTCCAACACACCTGAGTCAAATGAATGGCTGGTTACCAGGTCTGTTCAGAGCTGATCCCGGCCTGTTGGAGTAAGGATGCATCTAAAAGTTGCAGGATGGCACCCCTGGTTTAGAGTAACTCATTGATATATTGATGTAGCAGCCATGTAGCCTGATGTAAAAACATTTTGCTACATAATGTCAAACATTGAGAAGTTTTAATTATCAAATGTTATCAGAAACATTGTCTTGAAGCCAAAAATCCCAGTTATTATAAATTTCAGCAGGGCTATAAAAGAGCCTACTGATAAAAACAATTTAAAGAAAAAATTACAAATTACAAATGATAATTTGTAATTGACAGGGCCCCAATTTTTTTTTCTATTTCTATGAAGAAAAAAAACAAAACTATTTTGTGGAGGAATTGTCTTAACTTTTCCACCCTTTATCAGCTCCTGGTTCAGCTTGAGCGTGTTTTTGAGCCAAGACAGCAATATGGCGTTTCTAGTTAAGGTTTACATTGGAGCCGCCTGGAAGAGCATCTTCCAGATTGTCCAGTTTGTGTGAACGTCCAGAGGTGCAGGAGGTGCTGCGACACGCTCCGCGTGCTCGGTTCAACACGTCAACAATAAACCTAGATTCAGCAGTAACTTCAGCAGTTGCTAGCTGCTCCAGGCTCTGAGTTGAGCCTGTCAAAATGATCCGAACCCATCCGTGCTTCTGAACTGATTTGAATTTGTGACGTTTCATCATTAGTGACCAGTAACCTGATGTTTCTGTTGTTCTCTTGGTTTGTTATACTTCATGTCAGATGGATTTCAGAATGACAGTCACTCTCTGTGGTGGTGAAACTTGTAAGATTCGCTGTTGCATGTCTATGTTGTAAAGTTAAATTATCATGAGCTTTATTATTTGGGTAAGGGCGCGGTCATTAGCCCCACCCCCCAGGCCGACTCTGACTTGTTCCGCTAGTGGTCACCTCTTCCGGTTTTTAATGTTTCTGGGTTTATATTGTCCAGCAACAACGACCAGTAAATTCTTTCTCACTTACTTGAGAAAAAAATATGTTTAGTAGTTTTACTGCATGTACTTGAAGTATCACTGAAAAAAGAAAAGTTGAACACCAGCTGCGCTTTGATTACAAATGTGTGCAAAACTTTGTTAATATTCTACTGATGTTGAAAAAGAATTAAATTAGAAATGGCATTAGAATCACACATGAATAAGTTTGTTTTCGTGATAAATCTTTTAAAAAACATGCTACTCCATCATTCTCCAACTACTTCCTGTTGTTTCCTTTGTGGTTTTCACCAGTGGTGATTCGTGATACGAAAAAATCTTTCCATTGCAGTTTTGCAAAATAAACCAATTTTGATACAGCCAAAAATTACCTCAATTTAGCACCAATACCTTTTGGTTCTACAAAACTAAAGAAAACTCAAATTAGTTTTTTTTTGTTGTTTTTTTTTAATTGCCGCGTCTCATTAAGTTAATTTTCTAAATTTCAAGTAGCACAGTTATGTTGTCATGTAGCCAGAGAGGGAAAAGGTTGTTTTCTATGGTGTAGCTAAACATTTGGTGTCACTTATAGATCTTCTCTTGCAGATTGTTTATTGAACATGATATTTAAAGCACGTGTTATTTATCAAAAGCCCACAATCTGAACAAAAAAGGAAAACCCACCGGTAGTCTATGTATTGGGACAGGCTTCCTCCATTGAAGTAGCTAGGTGCAGCCTCGTTGTTCATCATACTGAGGACCCTAGAGTTGGAAGGGAACACAATCCTCAGAGAACAGAAGATGCTCCACCTCACCTGCCTGCAGACCCTGAAAAATGGCTCACTTGATGTTGGGGAACTTTCGGCGAATCTCCTCCACAAACAAGGGTAGGTTATTGATCTTGTTCTTGTTGATGCACATGGCGGTGATGCTTGGCATGTAGGGGAACTTGACATGAGATGTGTAGTTGTTGGAGTCTAGAATGAGAGTGCTGAGCTTCTCCAGCCGTCCCAACAGAGCCGGGTTCCAGTAAAGATTGAGTCAAGGAGAAAACACTGAAAAGAAGTTAATCACTTACACTCTAAGAAATAATCCTGTAAATTTACAGTAAAATGCTGGCAGCTCCAGACGCCAGTATTCAACTATAAATGCACAGTAGCTATACCGTAATTTATTCTCACAGTAGATTACTGTTAAAGCAAGTACAATATTGATACTGTGAAAGAACGATAAAATACTGGCGTCTGTACCTGCCAGCATTTTACCGTTCTTCCACAGTATCTATACTGCACTTGCTATAATGGTAATCTTCAGTCAGAATAAATTACGGTATAGCTACTGTGCATTTACAGTAGGATACTGGCGTCTGGAGCTGCCAGTATTTTACTGAAAATTTACATTTTAAATCCTGTAATTACTTTTTAAAGTAGTTTTCTGTAAACGTAAATACTACAGTGGCCGACAGGTGCAAACACACAGCATACACGAGAAAAACAAATACAACAAAGAAGAGACGCAAACAAAAAAGACTACAACCACAAATAATATGCAGCACACAAAAAAATAGCTGAAAACGAAAGTGCTCCAGACTACTCCAACAGTTGTGTCCGAATTCAGAATTTCCATCCTTTCCAGTTTATTCTTTCAAGGTCTTGAGAAACGGCCCGGTCTACGGAAGAGGGGACCTTCGAAGGCCACGAATATTGACGACCGAAAGAGAGAAGCTGTAGCCTTCAGCTAGCTGCCTAGCCTCCTACAGAGTTGGAATAACACCAACTCTGTAGGGAAACTAACACTCCTATTTTTGAATTAGACTAAACAAGTGTTGAATTAACACTGTATTGTTAATATACAACACCAACACTAGAAATCTAACACTTTTGATTTTGCTCTGTACATTTTGATTCATTTCCTAAAAGATTTATAATGGAAAGTAATTTTTTCTTTCCATTTAATATTGACTTTAAATGATGATTCTCTAAGATGTAAATACAAGTAAAATGTCTTGCCTAGGAAAAATACTGTATTATACAATTATTTTGCGGTAGTATGCTGCCAGTCATCAGTCTTCATTGTGACAGCATCAAATTTAACAATATTCTTCTGTATTTTATAATAACAGCATGTTACTGCTAAAATTCTGCTGTAAATTTACAGAAATTTCTAAGAGTATAGTTCACTAAGTGATGAACTGCTGGCAAAATATAAAATCATCAATCATAGTGGTCAATCACAGATATAGACTCTTACCAAGGTAACGGTAACATCCACGGTTCACATGCAGACCAGAAATGGCTATTTAATTGATTTGATCTGCAACAACAGGAATCCATCCATCCATCCCTATATCCTTATATCTGTCCATCCAAGGAGGTCAAGGAACTGCAGAGGGAGAGAAACAGTGCAGACAAGGAGAAATAGCAGATCCCCTTTTCAGACACAGGGATCTGAGACAGAGACATGTACAGCTGTGCCAAGGCAAACTCCAAGCAGAGGATGGAGGATGAATTCAGCAGCAACACCAGTCCTTAGCACTGAGAACCAGCTCTCCACAAGGCTGTGTGCTAACCCCCTACTCCAGTGTTTTTCAACCTTTTTTGAGTGAAGGTACATTGTTTTCATTGAAAGAATCACGAGGCACCACCAACCAAAATGTAAACCAATGATACTCTATATAGTAATTCTTATCAAAGTGTCTTGAATAGGAATCAAATAAACACAAAAATGTATTTTTGATCATATTTTATATTTCTTATTTCAAAGTGCACTTAAAAGGTCCACCTCAAAAATACACCTGATCAGTGGCACCAATATGTCTGGACATTGTGTTATCTGAGACTC
>CAEFZX010007113.1:0-117500 GCA_903066825.1 Alfaro cultratus
GAAAATGAAGTCGGCGGCTGCTTACCGTAGTTGCGAGACCTGTTGTGGCTCAATATTGGTCCATATATAAGGCGCACTGGATTATAAGGCACACTGTCGGCTTTTGAGAAAATTGAAGGTTTTTAGGTGCGCCTTATAGTGCGGAAAATACGGTATATTTACTTCATGATACATTTATTTAATCATCTAATGATGCATTTCTTGTTTAATTTTTCCACTTTTGGCACACCGTACGCCAACATCACTGCACTTTATTCTTGATTGAGCCGCACATTTTAACAGATTTATTTGCATGTTCTTTTTTTTTTTTCCAATGGTAAGAAAAGAATTTAAAAATTTTAAATTATGAAAAAAAGGCTGAATAGTAACAATTAATCTCTTCATTACTTTAAGATAGTTTGAATTACTTGGGATTATCTAACAACGTCCACTTTTCCTTTTTTCTTTAATTCCAAAAGCTTAAAAACAGAAAGCAATTTGCAATTTCAGCAACAATGTTTTGGAAGTAAATCTAAGATTAGATGTTAATTTGAGCAAATTGACAAAGAGTTTAAATTTTCTCAAAGTTTGAAGTGATTTTCTTGAAACCTATTAACCTAAAAGCACCAGAGACGCCATAACATCAAACCGTTCAACTGTCTGAAGAGCCGCAGGAAACAAGAAGAGGTCAAGCTAAGGTTTCTGACCCTGAGGCAGGAAACAAACACACCTGAGAGACCACCAGGTGGAAAATGACAAGCCGTGGAGTTTAAGAAACATCCATTATTTTGAGGAGCTGCTTTGTAAATCTGACAAGCAGAACAAACAGTGAGTGTCTCAGTTTCACCTGCAGGTCAGGAGGTTTCCTCCAAACATCAGGACAGCAGGTTTCAATTTTAGATGATAAACCAACACAAAGCAGCTTATAAGCATGAAGCAGAAAGAAAACGACAGGTTTTTACAAAGAAAAACCCAGAAAGTGTTGCATGTTTTCACCTTCCCTGAGTCGATATCCTGCAGAACCAGCTTTTAATGCAGCTTATTTCACTTTAGGTGAACTTAAAGTTTAATAATCTGTTATCTACATGTTTTTAATTGTTTTGCATATATTTCTGATACATTTCTTGCACAAATTGCAAAAGTTTGCATTTATATTTATACAGTTTTCCTTTCTTTTTTTAAATCTTATTCCATATTATTTATTTTAGGTTTTATATTATTGTATAGTTTATCAGCCGGTTTGTATTTGTGACCTAATATGTATCATAATTTCGTTCTCTAGTGCACCTCTAATGTTTCGCTGAATGAGAAAGATAATTTGGGTTGACAGCAAAACCTCAATCTTAAAGTATTATTGTCTAGTTTTTAGTGTAAAAAAGTAACTTTTCAATAAAATATAGAAACTTGTTTTAAGTCAATAATTAAGTAACAGTGATTAGATCCACCGGCAGATTGTTTCATTTGGGAAAATGTCTTATAACAAACAAATCTGCTAGTACTTTTTCATCAATATTTAGGAATTATTTACTTAATCTCCTAGATTTTGCAACATGTCTGTTAGTTTTGTCTTATTTCAAGTGTATTAAGATATCCTTGGTAAAACTTTGTGTTTTTGCAGTGCAGGGTGACGTGTTGCGTTGCAGAGTTTTGTCACCTGGGTGGTTTTATCGCTGAGGCCTCTGAGCAGCTGAGCGATGACGTGGACAGCGGCTCTCCTCACCTCGGCCTCCCGCTCCGTTTTAATCAGTGCAGTCAGACACGAGCTGAGCTGCACGCAAGAAAAACAAAAACATGTTACCATTAAATATTCACAGCAGGAAGAAGCAGGAAACCATCAGGAATCAGTAGAAATGAAGGCTAAACCTGTGAAAACAAAGAATTTACAACATAATTTCTGAATTCACATCATCATTTTTGGGGTGTCCAGAGTGATATGTGGTCTGACTTTGTTTGGCTCCAACAACTATTATTTAAAAATTACACGATTTTATAAAGAAGAACAACTACCAACAGAACCAGTTAAAACATCAGATTAAAAAAAACAAACACTTTGTACTTTGTGTCAAATGTTTGCAACATTTTTCTAAATTTTAACGATATTAAAGGGAAGCATCTCCTTAACGATTGTTGTCCAGATGGGAATTATTGAGCTGATTTTAATTCATTATGTAATTAATTGATTTATTACTTATTGTAGAAGTCTTAGCTAAAACTTTGAGACATTCCTCACATCTTTTGAGACAATTAAATTTGGATTTGCATCATCTGTAAGCCATGATTGCAGAAGAGCTTTACTGTCTGAGAATATTTAACTCCCTTTATGGCACTTCAGTTTTTTAAGATGTACTTGTAGACATTAATATTTGTCTTGGTGTATGAACTGAAAATATGGATGAAGATTAAGACATGAAAGTGATTTAAATTGAGGTTTCTGAATATTTCACAGACTCTAGAGTGTTTGATGTCTGTAAAAAACAAATCAAACTAAAACTGTGACTGTGTAAAAGCTGTGAAAAGTATCAGACTAAACTCCTGATGCACATGGCGTTGTCAGTGTGAAAAAGATCACAGGTTTATGAACAAGAGTCCTGTTCATCCAGCTGACACTGAAGCTCATTCAGCGAACGCGGAGCGCCGTCGTCGGAGCCGCAGACCTCAGCAGAGGCAGTTTGTGTTTGAAAACTATTTTTTATATCTCAATAACATTTATTCTGCAGTGGATTTTTCCTCAGAGGGACACAACCTTTACCTCATTGTTTCCAAAAGTTGGGGTGAGGACCCCACTTTGGTCACAACTCAACATGTTTGGGGTCTTGAGCAGAAAAATCTGTACTGCAAAAAATCTTTTAAAAAAATCCCAGTAAGTTATTATTCTTTCACCTCACTGCAGAAACACAAAATCTTACCAAGTATTTTTGTCTAGATTCTAGTCCAGATACCTTATTACACTTGAAATAAGACTAAACTAACTTACAAGTAACTTTTCAGCAAGATATCGGTGATTGTTTTAAATAAATAATTACTTAATATTGACTTAAAAGGGAAGATAAATTTACTTAAGACAAGACATTTTTCCAATGTTATCAATTAAATAATCTGCCAATGGAAATAGTATTTGTTTCATCAATAAAGGGATTATTGACACAAAGAGAGTTACTTCTAGAAACTAAACAAATATACTTGGTAAGATTTTGGTTTTTTGCATTGTTGCCTTTTAAATAACATTTCTTGTATTTTAGTAACTTTTCACTCCCTTGTGAACAATAAATGTTTTAGTTGAATTATGCTTTGACATGTGTAGCAGAGTTTTAGTCACACTAAGATACAAATATTCTATAAAATCTGCTAATCTTGAACAAATACAGAAAATAAAGCAGATTTTTATTAGACTATTGGAAAAGCATGACTGAAATGTGAAACATATACGTTCTCACCTCTTGTGCCAGCGGTCCCAGAGAGTGGTCCAGTCTCTGGCAGAGCTCCCCCAGGTTGGACAGGCTGCTGGCCCGGACACTCTGGTCCGGATCTCTGGTTCCCTGCAGGAAGACGCCCAGCAGAGGGCGGCCGAGGTGCGGCGCCAGTTCCCCTGGAGGAAGGACACACGCAGCGTAGGGCGAGACTTTTTCAAACCAGAGCCCATAAAAAACACTTCAAATGTTGTATCCGATTTGTTTTTTGTTTTCTTTCTGTTGAGTTTTTTTACTACCTGTAAGTTTTGAGTCAAGTCGTTTAAATTGTTGCTGTGTTTTGAAGTACGTCTGAACAACATGGCTGAAAAACGGATCATGACAAAAGCATTTCATACCAGTAAATATCAAAAATTGAGAAGTTTGTCATAAATATCTGAAATGCAGCCAAACTGGTGGTTTGACATTATCTGTTTTATTCACAGTTTTCACTTCATGCTGCTGTTTTTTATATTTAAGCAGTTATGAAAAATAGCAGCGGAACTTTAAACTGCTGCTGCGCAAGTTTGTTGCTAGGTAACCAAAGAATGAGTGAGTTGCTAGGTAACCAAAGAGTGGGTGAGTTGCTAGGTAACCAAAGAGTGGGTGAGTTGCTAGGTAACCAAAGAGTGGGGGAGTTGCTAGGTAACCAAAGAGTGGGGGAGTTGCTAGGTAACCAAAGAGTGGGGGAGTTGCTAGGTAACCAAAGAGTGGGGGAGTTGCTAGGTAACCAAAGAGTGGGTGAATTAAGCCCATTTTGCACTGCACAGCCAGACCTGGGCTGACCCAGGCTGGTCTGGCTTTAAAGCAGAGCTGATCGTTTTTGCATTAGCACTTCCAGCCGGTACCACCCGGCTCCCTGGAACACCGAGAGCTGCGGTTCCAATCGGGCCGGCCACATCAGGTTGGTTTGGAGTTAGCTGTTGATTGGTTCATTGGGTGCGGAGGCGGGACAAAGACCAGATTTCTGGGTCACAGGAGCTCTAGACTTTCTCGATGGCTGTCATTTCAATATGATGCGTCAATAAATTCCTGTCATAATCTATTCTTACCCTACACTGGGATTACAATCGTCTCTTCAGCCAAAGATTTTAATGGTAACTGTAAATAACATTTCTCCAATTGAACCGATCAGAAGTTGGCAAGGCTGTGAACGAGGGGATTTCTCTGCCTACATTATTGAATATTAATTATCTATCATCTATTGATGTTAATCACATGTCTATTGCGATATATATTGTTTTATCGTCCAGCCCTATTCTGAAGTATGGATTACAAATTATTTGATAGACTGAATAAATGAATTCATTAATAACAAGCTCTGTCATGATGTTGACTTTTATGTTCCAGATTCATAAAAGGCTTGAAAGATGAGAGTTGAACTGTCAGATGCAAACTTACAAAAAAAGCAGCTTCATCTGCACATTTGAACATTTCTGATGACTTTTTCTGGTTTGTCTACATTTCAACCAAACATGTCGACAGTTGATCCCACATTTTTGTGCATTTTTCCTGCACAGTAATCATCTCACAAGCATCAGCAGAAGCTTAAATTTCTCTTCAGTCAGAGGAGATGCTGTGTTTCGCTGCGTTCATTTATGTATTTTTCTGACTCAGCTCTGGTTCTGTGCGCCAGATTCCCATCGTGCCACTTTTCTGGGACAATCAGGGTGTTTATATCCCTGCATGAAGGTTGGAAGGAGCTTCAGTTTGCCTCTCGGACAGCTGCTGCGTTTGACTCCAACATCCCAACAGGCCAAAATGTGTCTTTTTGGCCAAGCTGTGATTTTTTTAATTAGAGGTTTTCTTAACCGACTGGACGTTCAGAGCCTAGTTTTCCGTTTCTGGTTTGTTCCTAGTTTCTGGCAGAGAAACTTGCAGACTCCTCTGTAGGAGTTCTGCATTGAAAATGTTATTAAGTGAATTTGTGGTTGGGTTTGGGCATCGATGCTCGCTGTAATGAAGGGTCAGTGCTGTGTTTGTGTTTCCGTCGGTCAGTTGGACGCCTCGGAGCTGCTTGGCTGAAGCAGCTGCAGGCGACTCTGTGCTTTGTGTCGCCCACGAACACAGCTGGTTCCACAACCAGCGGCGGGAGCAAACCTGCTTCAACCTTAATCATTTCAATAGGGCTGTATAATTATATCGATTCTACGATATTTATAGATTTTTTTCCACCTTGCAAGGTATCGATTTTTCATCTGCGAGTATTGATACGTTAAACCATATGGGTCCATAGGCTTATTCCGTCTTTTTAACATGTCTGGTTTGAGATGGCGTAGCAGCAAGACTCCGCCTCCCCCAGTCTCACTTTCAACTTGTGCTTAAAGTGCACATTATAAACTACACACCAGTTTTTAAATTGTGTTAATAGGCCAAGTAAAACCGGAGTTATGCTAAAATAAGTAAACCATATTTTTCCAAAAACCGGCTTTTCCGGTTATGTGAAAGGGAATGAGCTTCCAAACGTAAAAAAAACGAAACGCAACATTAGATTCCTTCAGAACGTTATTACTATTATTAATATTATTATTATTATTATTATTATGCAATTACCATTATTTTATTTGAAAACTGTCTCAACTTCTGGGACAATTTATCGTGCAGCAAAATTTGTTATTGTAACAGGTCTATTCACATCCCTTAAAAGGGGCCCAAATTAACATTTTGCACATTTTTGTTCTGCTATTTGTGTCTCTGCTGCCTCTAAAAACAGCTCAAGCACTTAAAAAATAAAAAAAACAATAACAGCTGTTTTCCAGCCATAAGTTAATGTTTTTTGGTGTTTAGAAAATGACACCAAAAATATTTTGAAAACCTCTCAATTATCGAGTCACATTCATTGGGAACTATGCCGTTACCTAGCAACCCTAGTGGAGCTCCAGCAGGTTTGGTCAGCTGGTTTTACTGCTGTATAATGGCTGTATAGTTGACCACTTCCTGTCATCTTCTTGGTTGTTTTTTGTCAGTAGTAACATTCAGCTGTTTGTGTGATGTGAAAAATGTGTTTCCATTTCAGTTTTACAAAATAAAACTGGATGCGGCTGAAAAGCCACCTCAGCGCAAAAACTTTTTATCAAAATGGTTTATTTAAATTGGTGTGTATCCATAAAGTAAATTCTAATGTTAATGTAAAGTCAATTAATGTCTCATTAATGGACTGAAACAAGCGAGCCGCACGGACTCTGTCTGATACTCACCCATCGCTCTGCTGGCCCGCATCAGAACCTCCCCGACCTTCAGCCGGGTCTCCAGGGAGCGCTCCTGCTTGGACGAAGGGAGCGACGGGCCGTCCTGGAAATCCTGGAGGAGCCTCTCCAGAATCTGACCCGGGTAGGAATCAGCCAGAACGGCCAGACCTGAAAGCAGTTCGGACTCAGTCTCTGTTATTGTGAGCTAAAAGGAAGCTAACAGCTAGCTAAAGCTAAGAGGAAGTCAACAGCAAGCTGCAAGTTAAAAGAAAACTGACAGCTAGTTGAAGTAACCTTAAAATTACTCCCTATACAGAGAGTGGAGGCGCTACCTTGGATGGCCGACAGGTAGACGAACGAGTCTTCATGTTCCAGGTTCTCCAGGAAGAGCTGGACAGGACACAGAGAGACGGGGAATTATGGAGATCCAGACCGAGGATCTGCCAGTCAACAAACATCAGATAGAATAAAACAGATGATTGATCCGAGGAGAACCAAACCGGAGAGGAAAATCAATACGGGGGGTTTCTGCAGCATCAGCAGGGGCCTGGAGCTAAAGGGAATCCTTAAATAAGGGCATCTTTTCCTTAACAAGCCCCCAGGAGGGCAGCGGCGTCCCACTGAGGAAGACTGCCTCATCCATTATGAATGTCCCAGGAGACGAGGATGAAACGGGAAACCTGCTGATACTCGCGTTCGGATCACAAAGCAAACAAGAACTCCTGAATCTAGGAATTACAACCTGGAAAATTCCTGGATTCCAATCTGAAACTCAGCAAAGGTTGGTTATCATTACTTTTAAAAATCTACATTTTAAAAATAATGTTTTATTGTCTCAAACTAAACATCTCAATTTTCCAGGTTTTCATATTCAGAAAGTCACTTTGTTTCAAACGTAAATGATATTTCAATATTTAACTTGAAAATGTTAAATATTAACTGGCTGTGATTCGGTGGAAGGATAAGTTGTAGTTTTTAGCGGAACGTTCTTCTCTGTGGTTTTAAAGTGAAATTTGCAGCTGAGCTCACCAGCTTGACTCTCCTCCCTCCCGTGTTGTGACTCTACCTGTTGACCGCAGTACAGGTCCATGTACCGCCCTGCTGATACCCTGATAACCCTCCAGAGGCTTACAGGTCAAAATGCGATTGATCTCCACTATGTAATATTAATGCGTTAAAGACTTTAGATGATGTTTATGCCATATCGCCCATCCCTACCTGAACAAGAAGAAGAAACGTAATGAAAGAATTCGTCAGTAGTCTACGAACCGTGAGGACTTTGTCCTGAGCCTGGACGGCCTCTGGGTGTCTGCGCTGCACCATCCGGGTCACAACCCTCAGGGCGACCGCTCGGGTCGGCACGTCTGGGTCGCATGCCTCCAGCAGCCAATCAGAGAGCGGTTTGTTACTTGGATCAGGGTCACCGGATCTGGACGGCGGACTGGGACGCTGTGGGAACCCGCTGACTGGCGTCTGCCGGTTTCTTCCTTCACTCTTCGCTTTGCTGCTCTTTGTCGTTTCGTCGGGGTTGCCACGGCAACGAGCAGCATCAGCGAGGTTTTCAGGTCGGCAGGCGCCGCGAGTGGCGATGACGGCTCTGAGGTTGGACGCCAGCTCCTGGATGACGACATCGGGATGCTGCTGGGACAGCGCCTCCAGCGGCCGGAGCAACTTCGACATGCAGGAATAATCCTCAGCGCTGATCTGACGAGGCAAAGTTAGGAAAAAACAACCACAAAATTAATCAACTGCTGATAAGAAATGATTGTTATTGATTAATGAGTTGATCTAAAGTTGATCAATCTTAAAAATTAAGTTGTAAGCGGCTATTTTCTTAAAAACCTGAGTCTTCTGAGGGATGACAATCAAATACATAAATAGCTATTCTTTTTCATTAATATACTGATAAGTTTGTTTTAATTTGCCATACAATTAATTGATTTATTGCGATAAGAGTATAATTTATGTTACAAAAACATTATACAATCTCCAGTTGTGAAACCAGTAACAAACATTACATATTTTTTCAAGTGTCATCATCAAAACACATCAATATCATGATAATTATAATATTAAAAAGAAATACATACAATATAACATCATTTTATGAGCTGCATTCAATACTGACTGACTAAACAGAAGTGTTTAAATATTAAACTTAGCGATATTTAGAGAATTCAACATAACAGAAACTTCAGGTTCCTGAAAATAAGATTAAAAGATGAAAACTTAATCCTTAATTAAAAGAAAGATATTCATACAGACTGTAGTTGATTTGGGAAGAAAGTTAAAATTTGTTTTCTATCATGTTACAATTTTTTGGCGATATGCTTTTTGTCATCACATTCTCACTTTCGTAGCACAGCATTAATTTTTGGTTGAAAATTTTATTAATGAGCGTTAATAAGATGAAACTTCACTTAAAAAGCTTGGCGAGTGTTTATATTTCTAAACAGAACCGGAAAAGTGCTTTTTCCACCCCACAACGGACCCTGATTGGACGGTTTCTCCATCCCATGCTGAGATCTCCGCCATCTTTGTTTTTGATTCTAAGGATGACCAGCGGCGCCCTCTGCTGGTTGGCGGCCAAATTACACTGACATAAGGTCTAAGCAGCTGTTATTAGTTCATCGATTGGAGCTAATTTTAATCTCATTTATTGGTAATTAATCACAAGTTGATTAATTCCATGAGCGGTTTGAGGGATTTTGCACCTGAGGTGCGGACAGGAGCGTCGCCAGCAGGCCCATCCCCATGCTCAGCGTCTGGCTCTCCACTGGGTTCCCAACACCCGGCGCCGAGGCCCCATCCAGCCCAACGCAGGCCCTCTGGAGCAGGGACACCATGAAGTCCACAACCTGCAACCAGAACAGATGAATCTTGGTAAAAGTTCTATCCATCCATCTTTTTTCTCTCTCCATCCATCCTTCCCTTCATCCTCTGACCTGTGAGGTTTTCCTCAGCAGCTGCTCCTGCTCCAGACTCTCCACCATCACAGCCAGCGCCTGAAGCAGAGTTAGCTTCTCTGCTCGCCTCTCAGCTCCACCCAGCAGCTGCTGCTCCA
The DNA here is from genome assembly GCA_903066825.1 of Alfaro cultratus. Classification (NCBI taxonomy): domain Eukaryota; kingdom Metazoa; phylum Chordata; class Actinopteri; order Cyprinodontiformes; family Poeciliidae; genus Alfaro; species Alfaro cultratus. Next base: position 9,678 of record CAEFZX010007113.1, read on the forward strand.
CCTCCAGAAGCGTCATGGCCGCCACATCCACCTCCTCTTCATCCTTCAGCTCTTCATCTAGAGCAGCCGCCCAACCAGTCAGCTCCTGCAACAGACGCCATGTCAGCAAAACATTTCTGCATAACGGAAATGATCAGGAAAAACGCTTCAGTTTTTACTGATCACATCTTAACTTAAAGAGCTTGGAGAGTGTTTATATTTCCACCCCCCAACGGACCGTTTGGACCGTTTCTCCCTCTCTGAAGGAAAAACGCTTCGGTTTTTCCTGACTCCTGAAGCTGGCTGCTTCCAAGTGCCTGAGATTAGTCAAGATTCTGAGATTAAAGTCATTTTTTGGAGATTAACGTCAAGATTCTGTGGGGAAAAAAAGGAATACTTCTGAGTCATATTTTTGAGAAAAAAGTCAAGATTGAAGAAAAAAAAAGTCATATTTAAGAGACTAAAGTCATATTTCTTAGATTAAAGTCATATTTCTATATTTCTGAGATTATAGACAAAATTCTGAAAAAGAGGCATAATTCTGAGATTAAATTTCATTGGCCTTAGTCCTTTGCTGTATGTTGGACAGTTTCGTCTCTTTGTTTATACTCTGCGATCTGCATGTTTTTCCGTGATGGCGGTCCTTTTGGTACCTGCAGCAGGTTCAGGAAGAAATCCCCGGCCAGGTCGGAGTCGCTGAGTTGGGCCAGCAGCTGCACCAGACACTCCAGCCTCCACTGCTCCCCGGACAGCTTCTCGTACAGCTCCTCATCCTCATCGCTACGGTAACAGCAGAAACTTTAGAGTTACACTGAAAGCTAGAGACAGATGACTACAGCTCAGCTCTGCATCGCCACCTGCAGGTCTGTCTGCAGACGAGCCTGACACCTCCTTCGCCGCCCGCCGTGAAGTGGAACGCCGCCGCCACGTCGTTCCTGCGCTCCCTCAGGCCAGAGAGTTGCCTGAGCAGCGAGAGAGCTGCAGATGTCTCTGAATGCTTCAGGAACCAGAGCAGGATCTCCTGACAGGGGGCGCTGTGGTGCACAGAGAAGACATACGATTCATTTCTACGTTCGCTGCTGAGACACAGCAGAAAAGATTTCCAGTTAAAACTCACCGCAGATGGGAGACGCTCTGTTTGGTGAAGCAGAAAAGCGTGAAGATGACGGGAAGAACATCGTGGAGTGACGCGAGGAGAGTCGGAGACGGACTGTTTCCAACGACCCAGATCTGACCCACAAAGAAAAAATGTCAACAATGTCATCCGGAAGCATCAATAATCACATCTAATACTGTATATAGATAAAATGAGATAAGATACTTTATTTTTCCCTTTGGCATTTTCCCTCATGGAAATTGTAATTTCCGACTACCACAAAGGACTCCTATGTCCTTTTTACAAAGAAAAAAAAAAAGTTTTTTTGTAGACAGGTTGTATTTTATTGTTTACATTTGGAAATTACAATGCTGGAGGGCAAAAATAGACTATTCTTTTACTTGCCATTGGCAGCCGTGCTGCTGCGGTAGAACAATGGCGTTAACAAAATGAAACCTGAAGACGTAGGTGTTATTCATTTAGTGCCGTGCGCCACAGTAATAGTAACAGTATTCTTTTTTCTCTCCCTTTGTCAACTACACTACATGCAGACCCGTTGCCGTAGCAACTAACTCACAACAGCTCTACTAGTTTCTTACCCAGCAGGTTGTTGCTAGGTAACCAAAGATTGAGTGAGTTAGTTGAAGTCACCAACCTAGCTTAACTCGCACTGAGAAGTTGAATGCTGTGCAGTTCTGGATCGGAGTTCACTATTATATATATATTGAATATTCTAACAAATGTATTATTGATCATTTCTCTATCACCATATTGATATTTATTGATTATTGTCCAGTCCTAATTCAGGGTAAATTTGATAAGAACGAGGCTTAAAGTGGATCTTATGGATCTCTTTATGAGATACAACTTATTTCAGTTCACTTTTTCTCAGAAAAATTGTAAATAAAAAAATAGAAAGACTTTTTTCAGATTGTTGCACCTTGTAGACGTCCTCCAAACAGCGAGTGAGATCTGACTCCTCCACAGCGACGTGCGGATGCTCTTCAGCTACAAAACAAACACAAGAGACGGTGATGAAGGCTATGGGTTCATGTCAGAGCCAAAATGTAATAAATTAGAATATAACTGAAAACCGCATTTATTGCAGGAAACTTATTACTAAGAAAAACGCATTATGTATATTAATCACAGTTTTATTTTTACAAACATCCTTTATTTCTGTTTATTTGGGGATTTTCCACTTATAGTTGATGAAAAATTGACATTTAAAATTAGAATATTATATCAAATCAGTAAAAAAAAAAAAGTAAAAGACAGAAGCATCACCAGAAGGTTCTGACCCAAACTATTTAAAAATACTAAAATATGACTTACAGTTTTTGTGCAGTGGTGGTTTGTTTGAGCCTACAGCCCATCATTAAATAGGATCCAAATATTATCACAACGCTAACAGCAAGTAGGTGATGTTTGTTGGATTTATTAGCTCCACTGACCCCCTTACAAAGGCCCCTCTGAATATTTAGATATTTTAAACTACCAATTACTTCTTAGTTACTTTAGTAACTATTTGAACATCAGTCTGCAGACGTGTTACTGACCGGAGGCGGTGATGCATCGGTGCAGCGGGGCCAGCAGTGGGGCCAGCAGGTACTGCTGAGCGAAGGTGGGCCTTTCCTGGACCATGGAGAGCGCCGCCCTGGTGGCGACTCGCTGGAACTGCTGCGCTGTCAGTTTGTCTTGGAAATGCAGGAGATCAAGGATCTGAGAAGCATGAATTCGTTTTAGACACGAATATTTATTAACAGTATTAAAAAGGTTGCAAAGGACAAACTGAGACAAATAAAGATTACACAGGTTTGCAGTACAATAAACAGAAATACAATAACTCAACAAGGACTGGTAGATATGTCAACACGGTGGAATGAAAAGCTTTCAGGGGTGTGTCTTACTAACCGCTGCAGGTCGGTTAGCAAGGAAGATGGAAGGAGTAGCTGCTAGCTACAGGGGCTAATCAAAGAAATAAGGAAGGTTTCCAGTGCAGTTTGCTTTCCATGCAGGTCTGCATTCCTGCTGATCCAAACCGCAGGCAGGAATGAGGGATGGGGTTAGTTATAACGAGGTACAGGTGCAGCAGTCTACCTGCAGCACCTTCAAGCAGCTGGAGGAAAACGATCTGATCAGCAGAAACCCTGAGTCTGTTCCAGATGGACGACCTGCTGCCTGCGTCACCCTGCAGAGGAAACCGTGATGCTGACCTGAGGACAGACCAGCCTGAAGTATCCGTCCGCTGAGGCCGACTGCTGAGGGCAGGCCGCCAGGATCCGCGCCACAGCGTCACATTTCCTCCAGTCCGAGTCGCCCCCTGCAGGAGGAAAATGGAGGTTCAGCCAGGAGAACTAATGAGCGGTTTACAGAAGCAGCATTTATTATTCTAATTTAATTCCTTCTCCAAATTTGCAACTTTTCCTTAACATTTGAAGTCATTGTGGCACTCAGGATGCCAAACACTTAAGAGTTACAGCTTGTATCTAATATTATTGATCTAATATAACTATTTAATATGTCTATCTTTATATATACATTTAAATGAATTTGACTAAATAAAAAATATACATTTATGACAAGTACAAAAATACATATAGCTAAGTAATGATTAATTTTTTATTTACGATATGTATTTTTGGTCGCCGTGATGCTATATATATATATATATATTTCCCTTGGTTATTATATATAATTTTCCTTTTAGTTATTTTATTTTTAGTTTTCCTTTAGTTATTAAATATATATTTCTTGTCATTCTCATCCGCCCTCTGGGCCCCCCAATGGTAACAGTCTAGCTCAGCCACTGCTGATGGGAGCCTGCAGGATTATTTACACATTATCTGTACATAATCTCTCCTCCTCTTCCTCCTCTTGCTCCTCCTCCTCACCCGTTCCTCCCTCCAGGACGGCTCTGACGACCGCCTGCACGCCGTTGGGCTGCATCAGACGCTCAGACAGCAGCTGACCGCAGAGACGCCTCAGCCAGGCCGGCGCTGATCCCAGAGCGGCTCTGGAGCTCCCAGCTGGACCCGACTGGAAGCAAGCAGAGAGGAGAGGGATGTGAATCCAAAACCAGCATGTAGGAGCATAACGATCCATGGAACCAACACAAGTTTCATCAGAGCTCAATGAACAGGAAAACAAGAACCGACGTGGAAAAACTCAAGAACAAAACATGTTTTCTTGCTGGTTTTGCTGTATTTTTTATTATTATTATTACTGATGCTATTATTATGTTTTATTTAAATGGAAGCTCATTTTCTGTACAACAATAATGTTTTGGACAAAAAAGGTCAAAAACAACCACAGTTTGAATTAATTGCTAGGTAGCAAAAGTTACTTAATAATAGATGTAGCTAGAATTTGAACCAGGGTTAACCCTAAACCACTTGATGGATTTTTTTTTTCTTGAATGCTAAATGAGTGCATATTTTTATACAGTTTTGGCTTAATTACTGCTCTTTGTTCTTTCTGCAAATTACTTTCTTTTTTTTGAGTCTGCATATGCTAGGTAACGATTAATCGATTACTAAAATTAGTAGATTAATTGCTGCAGCCCCAATACATAATCAACATGTGATGGACGATTCTGTTCTTTGCACAACAAAAACAACGTTTGGGTCAGAACAGCAAGCGGCACCTGTTTGGGTCCACCCTGCAGGACCAGCAGCTCCTTGACGACGATCGGCTGGTAAACTTCTCCAAGCAGATTCCTGAGCGCCTCTTTGCACGACCGACACTCCTCTGTGCTGAGTGGCTGCATCAGGGAGGAAAAACAGAAACTAAAGCAGCAGGACTGAAACGGTCTGGACGACATTCACACTTCTTTCATAAGTTTGTAATCAGAATTTTCAGCCGTTGTTTACATTTGGATTTACCACATCGAGAATTATGATGCATGTCTCACATCAATGATTTAAAGGGGCAACATCATGTAAAAATCAACGTTTTGGAGCTTTGCATCGTGTTATAAAGTCATTCCCTCATTAAAAACAAACCTGGAGTTTTGCTCTGATTCTTTCATGCATGTTTGAGAAATCCTTTAATCTCCATGGCAACCGTTCAGCTGTGCAAAATTGCTGGTTGGACCTAGCTCCGCCTCCAAGACACAGGTTCTCCTCAGAGCTGAACGTCCTTCAGACTAGCCAGCAGCAATTAGCAAACACCTGGTGGAGCTACGCTCATAATAGAAGCTACTACTCAGTAAAATGATGGTAAAAACGTTGTTAAAGGGTTAATGGAGGAGAGATGTGATGATTTTCTGTAAGCAGTATTTCAGGAAGAGCAGGAGCTTCTTAAAGAGACAGAAGTCCAATATCAAGGTGTTAAAGCAGGACGTAAAATTTCTTATAAACAGACTTTTTATAACAATTGAAGGTAATATAGTTACTTGATTGTGGTATAAAATGCCATGATGTGCCTGGAAAACACATAACATCATCCCTTTAAAAGCTGGATAAAATGCAACACAGCCGTTAAACTGCAGATCGGACAACTATCAGATCTGATTTAGTTCCACATTTGGAAGTGGCAGAGATCAGGGGTTTTTTTTGTGAAAAAGCCAGATGAAGGTGGCATTGGTACAATAAAAAGTGGATTTGGGTCGCAGCAGTAAACCCACCCTGTGGTCCTCTCGGTGCGGCTCGTAGCCCAGCTGGCACAGAGCTGCCATCACGTCCCCCAGATGTCTGCTGAACACCAGCGTGGCAAGAGTTGCCAGCTCAGCCACCTGCAGCAGGACTCTGGTTGTGGTGAGCAGACGGCGACCCGCCGGGGGCGACTCCTCCCTCCGGATCAGCTTTTCCACCACAACACCGAATGCAGACCTAATTAAACAATCAGGAAGTTTAGAACGACTAATCTGAGGGGCTAAAGTACTGCTGACTCGACAATTTTGGCTCACATGACAAAAGGTTTGGGTTTCAAATCTGGTTCGCACTCCAATTCAGAAGGTGACAGTAATAGGTGTGACCATTAATTGCACCATTTATCATTTATTATAAAAAATTTCTAATTATGATAACAATTTCGATTTATTGTTGGAGAAAAAAACTGTCAGGATGGTGGAAATGTTACTTTTGCCATTGTTATTTCGTATAACATGGGGAAATTTTATTTAAATCACAATTTCCAATAATATTTAAAAAATTAAATAAATAAAAACTTTATTTAATTAAAGACATTAAATATTTATTTAATTTACTAAATATCCATAAATTTGAAAATATAATTAAATGCAATTGCTGTTTTATTGTTATATAAATCACACTTTTTTAAAATTAAGTGGTTTCCTGAAGAAGCTGGTTTCAAATGGTAATGATTTTTCAGAACAATATTTGTGGTTGAATCCTGTACAATGCAGTTACAGGCATACAATTACTGAAAAAAATATGTTTTTTATTGTTAGTACCACAAAATATCGCGATAAGATTCTAAGTCTATATCGTGCACAGCTAAAAGCTATTTTCCAACCGCCAGTAAAGTCAAAGAAGAAGAAGAACGCCGACCTGCGGCCCAGTGGGACGCCGACCCCGGCGCTCAGGTAGGGACAGACACCCAGAGAAACCACGAACTGCAGCGCGGCGCCCAGCGTCTTCTGCTGGGAGACGCTGAGGACGTCGGGCGGAAGCGGCGGTGCCATTTCCGGCGTGCGGAGGCTTCCTGGAGGGGGCGGGGCCTCCTGAAAGCGCTTCAGCTCCTCAGTCAGGTGTCGGGTTAAGGCAAGGAGGAGGAGGAGACACTCTTGGACGAAGCTCCAGGTGACGTCATCTGTCTCTGCGCCGTACCAGTCAGATTCGCCCTTCGTCTCGTCCCTCAGCCGCGCCGCCCGCTGCAGGTTGCCGTCACTCCGAAGCCGCTCCAGAAGGACGGACCTGTTGGCCCCCAAGGCGGCATGGAGGGCCTCCTGCTGCGACGTCTGCGCAGACGCTTCTGCAGCCGCAAACACAGAAGATCAGCGTGTAACAGTATTTACATTTAATGTTCAATTGAGCTACATGTCAAAACCTTCCCTTTAGCACCACCTGGTGGTAGATCATAGAAGGTGCAAGTTCCAGTTTAGATGTTTTGGAAAGAATGTAAAAACTTTATAATTTTTAATCTTGATACAAAATTTTCCCTGAGTATGAGCAATTAATCTAATTATTATATGGCACATTTCATATTCACAAGTGTACATTTTTATTATCTTCAACCTTTTTTACATTTTGGTAAAGGAAATTGAATTACATGTATCTATTTCCAAAAGTACAAACAAAAAAGCTGTAAATACATGTCTGCAATATCTGCTTTCTGCTGTTTTGTACCAAGATATTTACTGTAAGGTTCTACACCCTGGCATACTTTTTCATATTCTATGTTCTGTTCATTTGATTTTCTCTGTATTTGTAAACAAAGAGCAAACTAGCGAAGCTACTGATGTATTTAAATGTGCTGTACTGGTGGGAAGTTATGAAACAAATCTGTAAGTTAGTACATTTATGTCTGTGTAAAAAAAAAAAAGAAGAAACTTTTTAAGTCAATTCAGTGTTGTTTTTCTATATTGGATCGGTATTGGCCCATAGTAAACATCAGATATCAGTATTGCAAGTGAAAAAAGTGGATTGTTGAATCCCTATTATTTGCAAACACTGGAAATTTGCAAGGGTGCAAATTAGGGCTGGGTGGTATGGCTTAAAAATAAAATCTGATTTTAATTGAGTTCCCTCCCTCCCTCCAAGCTTTCCTTTCTAAAAAAGAAATTATAAAAGACCAAAAATATTTTCAAAAGGTGACTTATTTCAATCTTCCCCCATGTGTCTGTTTATCAGCAGAATAAAGACACAATTTTATCAGAACATCTTAAAATTACGAGAATTTTCAGTAGCCTTCAGTAGTCATTTTATAAAACGACATGTTATCAAATGCCATCATCAGGAAATATACAATAAATAAATGGATCAATGCTCCAGTTATTAATCAAAGGCAGCTCTCAACAGATGGGGTTCCAGCCTCTATTTAAAGAAACTCAGTCTTTCGGCAGTTTTGAAGTTTTCTGGAAGTTTGTTCTAGATTAGAGGAGCATAGGAACTGAATGCTGCTTCTCCCTATTTGGTTCTGGTTCCGGGGATGCAGAGTAGTCCAGAAGCAGAACGAAAACTCAAGTCACTTTGAAACAGTTTTCAACTAATATAATGATAATGGCGTAAGAATCCCAGTATGCCCTCTCAAAGATAAATAAACTGTGATTTCTAAAGAACTCTGGAACTGGCATATATTATACAAAATAAATAAAACTATAAACAAATAGGGTTATGGAGTCTCTGTAAACAAAATTACTCTTCAAAAATATTATTCATTAGACTCAGAGAAAGAAACAGGCACTTTTATAAACAAAAACTACAACCTAACAAAGCAACAAATCTACAACAGAATGGACACAAACCACGTGAGAAATAGTTCAGAATCAGATTTCTGAGAGTTTATCGCGGCTGAAACTCACCGCCCAGCGGTTTGGTCAGGATATTTATGGCGGACAGGATCTCGGAGGTCATCTCGGACTCCTAGCTTTCATCACCGCTCTGACAACAACACGCAACTGGGATTTATTTCTGATATAAACCCGCAACATCAAGCTACAAGCAGTTTGGGCTAAAAACATATACCGAACGGACGCCTGCGTCTGACGTCATCACGCAGCGCCGATCTGAACGGGAAATGATTGGCTGACACTGCGGTGCATTCACTGGACAGCTGAAAACGTCGAAAATGTATTTGGCTCAATTTAACTCGGATATCAGAGTCTCCATTTAACAGTCTATAAGTGAGCCTGGTGTGAATATTGTGTTCAGAACTAACTATATTTCCTCCGTTTGATTTTATAAAGCATTTTTTAAATTTATTGTTTTTTATAAAAGCTGTTACTGTTCCCTTTATGGTCCAATCCTCAAATAACAGTAGAATCTGTAGTGTGAACAGGTTTTGTATTAGAAATGACGAGGATGAAAACATTAAAAGTAGTCAGTTAAGGTGGTCTGGATGGTTTTCCCCAAATCTAGAATTCATGAGCCCAGATTTCATGAAGCGACTGTAAAAACTTATTTTGGGCTTCAAGTTTCTCAAACAGCTTCATAGTGTCGCTTCTTTTTTTTTTCTTTAGACAAAAACAAGATCTCACCACTAGTCATTTTGTTTAACCAAATAGGTTTTGACACGTGAACAGGTAGTATACTGGTTTAGAGAACTGGTACTGAGTGAGACAAAGACTTGCCTATGGTCGAGGGTAATACGACCGAGGTAAACCCAACACAGCATAGACATGTAGAATACAAGAACGTATACATTTAATTGAATTTGATTAAAGGGTTTAATGTAGACATTTTACAAAACACACTCCATACCAGTAGTGCATACCTTAAGTATGGAAGCCCGTTTCCACCTCTCTGTTAAAAAATAAATAAATGAATAAATAATCTCTTATAATGAGATAGTAACTCATTATTTTGAGTTACTGATGTAACTCGGTGATGAACAGGTTAGGTTTATGGGAGACTTTTTCTTTCTTTCTTTCACATTCGTCTTATCAATTCTGCCAGGCCTACTAGTCACTTTAAATTCAAATAAGCTGCTGCTGGTTATATCCAAGTTAATTCACTTACACAAGATGAGCAATTATACAACCATACTGCCTTGAAAAGCAGATCCTAAAACACTTGGTGTTAAATACTTAAACTGGAAACAGTTGAGATGCATGGAAGGAAGTATGTAAACGATGTGAATTTTGCATAATGGGTCACGTTTAAGTTATCAACCCCTGATTCATCAAACAATTTACAGGAGTTCTCATCTTAGGAACTCCTTTCCATGTAATTGTAATTTGAAATACTGTGCCAGTAAAACTATGAAAGTGTTATCCAGGGGGTGGACTCTCACCAAAAGTGACATTTTGCTCACGATGTCTGCGTCAGACTGGTACAGTAAAGCCCCACATTTGAATCATACTGAAAGCACAACCTGTGACATCTTAACACCAGTGTGCTGCATATTTGCAGTCCAACATTTTGCAGAGGGAAGACCCAGAATGCAAATGCATTGTTTTTGACATAGCTAGGATTAGTTAACTCGTCACAAAACAACAAACCATCTTGACAGTTGCTATGGGGAGCCAGGTTTACAACCATTTGCCACATTGTCTTTCCTGTTGAGCAGAGACATTTGCTGTGTTGTGACTACATTGTAAATCAGACCAAGGGGCTCCCACCGGTTGACTGAGGGTTTTTTTTCTGAGGATGGCTAGATATTTGTTTTGCACATGTACAGTTTAGGACTAATCGGGCAGCTGCTTTCAATTCTGTTAATTTTGTGCACATTTGTGATGTAAATGCAGCCACTCATGCCTTCCTAGAGGAACTTTTTTAACTTTTAATGTAGAAAGCACTCCTGGTTCAGTTATCCTGTATTTTTGTGTATTTGTTGCTACATGCTAGTCCAGGAGGAGTGAATGCTGAAGGTTATTAGCTGCGTTTGCATTGTAACTGTGAGCAAAACTTTGTCAATATTCCACTAATGTTGGAAAAAACACAAACATTAAATATTAAAATCACGTTAATTAATTTTCTCATGTGAAAAGTCATTAAACATGCTGTGCCATGATTCTCCTTCCATTCCTGACCATCCTCTTCTTTTTAGGAGGTTCAAGTGTGCATTACTTGCTTTACGATGTAAAGCACTTTGAAATGCCTTGCTACTGAAATGTGCTATACAAATAAAATTTGATTTATTGATTGATTACCGCCATCTACTGGAATTTTTACAGCTAATTTTGATATAGCCGGAAAAAAGCCACATAATTCTAGCTTGATTTATTTAATTTTTGCTTTTTTTATCCAAGAACATTTTTTTCCACATTGCTGTGTTTCTATTAAGTTGAATTATTTGTGCAATTTGAAGGTCAAAACAGCTGCAAACTACTGGGTTTCTTTAAAACTGTTTGAAATAATCTGGAAAAATAGACTGAATTTAATGCACTGATAACTACAATCCACTGGAATGGATTTGTGATTTAACCGAACTTTGTCAAGATGACATTGTGAATTGGTGTTTTACAAATAAAATGAACCAATTTAGGCCAAACATTTAACTGTAAATGCATTAAAACTGTAAAATGCTTTCAAATAATGACTCAGTTAGTGTCAAACTTCCTGAGTTGCTCAAAATGTGAAGTTTTTGCTGGAAACTGCAGAGGAGCTTCAAATAGGGTTGAATTTTCTCTGATTTTTGTAAACAAGGATATATATATAAAAATAAGACTTATAATAAAAATATGGCAAATAGTACATGTGCTACAAAGCTTTTGCAGTGGCACCATTTATTAAAAATGAGAAGCTGTTTAAGATGTTGCAGAAAATAAACTAGGCAGCTGAAGTTTGATGGGGAAGGCTGCATTTATTCTGGATTTTGAACATACATAAACCATATGTGCACTGTAAGCAAAAATGTGAATATTTACAAGACAAAAAAAATCAATATACACAGAAGAATTATAATACAAGGGGGGAAAATCCTTCAGTAACCCTTACAACAACATAACATCCTTTAAACTCATGAAAGTTTTAAATTTAGCAAAAACCAGAGGGTTGTTAGATCTGCAAACTGCAGCCACATTCTGAGTTTTAAGGAGATAAACATGAAACGTTTATCTGCTTGCTCAGCATTTTTCTTCAGTGCATTTCACTTTAGTTCCAAATGTAACTCAGAACTGAAAACAATAAGAAAACCTCAGGTTCGAGGTGTAGTCAGAAGAGAAATATTGTAGTGTTTGTTTCCACCGCTTCCAAACCAAGGTTCATAACTCACCGAATACCTCAGAACTCAACGCTCCTCCAACTCTGATGGGTTTTCTTTTGGTTTGTTTTTTTTAAAGAGATCATCAAAGCAGTAAATTCTGGTTTGTTGTGGGAATTTTTAAGCTGTTGATCCTCAGTCAACTGTTAACAAACCTGAGTCAGGTTGTTACACATTCCAACTCCGACGTATTTTGAAGGAAAATATGGATGTTTTTCACAAAATAACAGGTCACCCTCCCATCCAACCATGTTGCTACAGCTGCAGTTTGCAGCTTGTGCCACTAGATGTCACTACAACCTGCACCACATACCTCTGAAAACAGCTTTATGCTGTCCTGCTTCTATATTCTTCTAAATAAACTTTAATACATTGCCACCTTTTATTCACTGAACTGATTTTTTTTTAAATAATCCATGTACGTTTTCTGCAAAACGATCTCAGAGCTAGAAAAAACGTTTTACTGGATGAAAAATGGTAAAAATAAACAATTTCCTTCCCAACCAACTTTGTGCTGAACCAAAGAAACTTAACAATTTAACCAGCATTTCAGGAAGCCCATGTTTATTTATGTAAGGTAAAGCTGAGTTCGATTAACATCAACCAAACTGTTCATAAATCCAGGTTTAAACATAAATTTGTAGACTTTCAAATTGAAAGCTAGAGTTTATAAATGCAACTTGGAACTGCGTGTGTAACTCCTGACTGAAGGGCTGCTTGAAAATGTCGTAAATAGTGTTTATAAATGTAGCCTGTTGCTTAAAACAGAGATTAGAAATCAGATTGGTGATAAATAGCCAGACTGATCAACTGATCTGCATACAAACATTATCTCACTGCAACACAATCTCCCCAAAACTTCAAAATGGAGGATCAAACTAAAGTAGGTTGAATCAAGTTTAGTTGTAGAACCAGTGTGGTGGTAAAAAAGAATTATTCATCCTGTTCTGAGAAAAAAATTACTTTCCATCTTTCTGTATGTTTTTGGACAATGCCATCGCCACCTAGTGGTCAGGTTTGATCATTTCAGGAAAACGTTGCTGAGTAAAGTAGACGCGTTTCTGTGCTTCGATAGTAAAATGGAGGGAAAGTGAGGAGGGTGACCAGTTGACTGAAAGTACGATTTCCAAAGGTAAACACTTATAAACAAAGTTAACCCTCTTCAACGTGAGACTCTCTGTATCTTGTAAAACTCTCCCAACCTTCGGAGGTGAAAGTTGAAAGTCTCGATCGCTAGCAGAGATTTTATTCCCAGACAAACAGAATTTTTCTCGATGAAATACAGAAATCGTTTCAGTTGTGTTCTGCAGACAGCGGTGCTGCTCACCTCGATGGACCAGAAAGCAAAAAATAAAAAACGATGAAAAAAAAAAAAAAAAAAAATCCCAGAAAATATTCATTGCAGATAGCAGCTAGTTTAATAAACAGTTTCTGTGCCCTCCGACGAGGAGAAGAAGAAGATGGTGGCTGGGCGGCCGTTCACCCCAGCAGCAGACCCGACAGCGCGTTCAGGTCTCTCATGTACGGGTTGTCGCTGAGGATCCGGTCGATCCGCTGCTTCTGGTCAGGAAAGATATCGTACAGCTTCCTCTTCAGCTCTGACGTCTCCCCCGGCGACCGCTGCGGCGGCGGGGCGGGCGACGGCGAGGGAGAGCGGCGTGGCGGGTGCCACTCGGGCGGCCCGGAGTGCGGCCAGTGTGCGGTGGGGTGGGCCGTCAGGGAGGCGGGGTTACGCAGAGTCTGGACGTTAATGGGCGGCTGCTGCTGGGACGAGGCCCGGAAATCCGGAGGGTGGAACAGCGGCGGGGAAACTCTCCTGAAGAGAGAAGGAGAAAAAGAAAAAACAGGCTGCAGATAAATCCCAAACAACCAGAGTCACAGATACACATCGGATGACTCACCTGTTGTCTTTCCGCAGGAAGTTGTCCAGGTGGGGTCCGTCTTTTCCAAGCGGGTCGTCGGGAATCATGAAGTGATCCTCAACGAAGGTAAACTGAAGAAGCCTGTCAGGAAACACAAAGTCCAGCTTTCACACAAATGGAACAGGATTTGTTTTAAAAATTTTGTATTGAAAAACTAACAGCAATTTGTAAAGGTGAGCTATTATGCTTCCTTTTCCTGGCTAGGACAGGTCTGTTTTAGCGGCTCTGCCACTTTAAATCCAAATAAGCTGCTGCCGGCCACGCCCCCAACTCAAAGTTTACACTCACAGGTAGGGATGGGCATTTACAGTATTGTCATTTATCGTGAAAAGTAAGCAACAGAGCAGAATTTTAAAAAGTCCAGAGACTGTTTGACTCTTTAAAATAAATATCACATTCAGTAGAATTTCCCATGAAATGCCCCCAGGAAACTCGCTTTGAAATGGAAAAACATTCGGTATTAGATTTCAGAAAAACCTCGTCACTTAAATTTGACATGTGAAATTCAAATATGTGAAATTACTGAAAAACAGAGACTGTGTTTGGAGCTCGGACAATTCTCAGTTTGTTAGAATCACCATCCTTTTGTGTTTCTGTGACTAATTGTTAGAATATTCAGGTAAAATATGGTGCTCATCTTGATGTAATACACAAACCAACCAGTAGGTGGTGAGAAAATCACACAGAAAATAAGATTTAAAATTGTCTGCAGCTGAGTTTAGCATTTAAACTTTGAATAAATTACAGCGGTTAACACACATATTTCAGCAAAATTGCGAGAAAAAAAAAGTATTTCTATTTACATTGCCTTGTCTATTTAAATGTTTCACCACAAAACTAGGAATAATTGACATTTAAGATTTACTTTGATGAAAAATTATTTTATTTTCTGGTCTGTAAATGAATCTAAGAAACATTGATAGTCTCCAATTAAAGAACTAAAACATAATTTCACTTTCCATTAAATTATAATAAAAATGTGACTTAAATAAAAAGAAAAATAGAAAATGTGCCACTGATATCGAGGGATACATTAAACAAGAGAATATTTTACTAATTAGAACAACTTCCTGTGATGATTCTGTTTCCTCTTTCTCAGAGGAACTTTTTCAGTAAAGCTAAACAAGCTATAAATCTTTATTAGTCAGCTGCGTCGCTGGACTTTCCAGCACCTTTTCAGAGTAATGAAACACGTCAGAGTCTGACGAACTGAACTCGACAAATCACAACCAATCACCTCTCTTGAATGATCCGACGCCATGTGTCCGAGGTGTCAACAAAGTCCCGCAGGTTGTCGTTGGTGACGATTATCCCGTCTGTCTTCTCTGCTAGGTGGAGCAGGAACCTGAAAAAAAAGAGAGACACAGCGGATTGTTTGGATTAGACACTCAGGATTTTTCCGGAGTTCAAAGGTCAAACATTTCCAGAGCGGAGAGGAAAACCTGAAGAGCTCAGTCAGGATCCTGTTTTCAGTCTGAAGGCATTTCTGTCGCAATCTGACTTTGAGTGGAACCGGTAAACTTTCAGAGATATTTCCAGAATTTCCTCAAATATCTGTTCAATGCCAATGTTTCAAATTTTAGAGATTTAACAAAAGGATGATGCTTCTCTCGATCATTTATTTGTACACCACCTGAAAAACTTTAATAAAAGTTTCATTTGATGTTTTCCCCCACCAGATTTTCTCATTTACAGAGAAATAAATTAGCTTCTTATGCTAGCTACACTTTACCTTATTTTAGCTTATTTCATTTTTTTTATGTTGCTAGCTTACTTTTTGTAGGTTTAGTCCATTATTGCTCTTTGTTCACACAATTTAACTTAGTTTATCTTACTATCACTTTAGCATGGTTAGGGTAGCCAACCTAAATGTTTTCTATGTGCTTTTTAAGCCACTTTTATGGTGGAAAATGTGGCGAAAAGGTTTTTTACCTGTCGTCATGTGAAGATATTCTCTGGCCGCAGACTTCTCTGGAGGGGGTGAAGGACAGAAGCCGCAGGTCTTCCAGCTGGTTTAGAAAGTGTTGCTCTGCAATAAAACGAAATTTATGAATGAGAACAAGATTTTTGGAGTCAAATGATGATCTGAAGTCTTTCAGTAATTTAAAAATGTCCCTGAATTTGGGGTTTATCCCTTTGGGTTCTGAATAGAGGTTTGTAATACTGCGTATTTTGGTAAATACAAGGCCAGTGTCTCCAACATTGATATCTTTTCTCTTTGTTACTTTGGTTAAACCTAAAATAGAAATAAACAAAACTTACAGGTGTTTCCAAAATATTTTAAGAACACATTAATATAAGAAAGAAAAAATAATAATAATTTATGTCCTTTTTTTTTATTTAAATAATTATAAAATCTGAAAAATCTAAAACTAACGGTCAATCTTACTCCTAGTATCAATCAGATACTGATACCAACTTGGTATCAATATTATCATTAAGAGCTGGACGAAATGGCTGAAAAACGTATGTCAGTCGATATCAATAATTATTGATTAGGTTTTTGTTTTAAATATCTGAAATACTGCCAACTGGTGGTATGACCTTTCCTGTTTCAACTGTAGTTTTCACTCCACATCGTTTTTTTAATTATTATTTTTAGTCAGTTATGAGGCAAAACCTGACACTGCTGCTGTACAAGTTACTTAACGAGCTGTTGCTAGGCAACCAAAGAACGAGTCCCCACTTTGGTAGAGGTCCCGGGTTTCGGCACCAAACTGTGGTGGAAAAAAAATACTATTTCCAATCAGTAATGAAGTAGGTCTGGATGAAAAGCTCTGCCAGGCAGAGACAACACATGAGTTTTATACCAAGGATAAAGAATTAAAAACAAGGAGAGACAGTCTGGTTCTGCTGCAGCTGCAGAAAACAACTTCCAACCTTCTACATGGAACCCAAATAGTTCTTCTGGTGAAAGTTCACAAGCATTTCATGCAACATGATCAGCAGATGTTAAATTGTAGTTAATTTCCACCACACCTAGCAACCTTGAGAGTTTGACCAGATAAAGTCTTTCTTTTGTTCAATTCCCAACGTGCTGTAAATATTGATTATTGAATATTATATTAAACATTATCTATCGATATTGATCGCAATACATATTGTTACTGATTTATTGTCCAGCCCTTTTACCTGTATAATAGAAAGGTAAACCCTACTTACTTTTGTTGTAATTATTTTTGGCAAAAACCAAAAATAAAAAAAATTTAAAAAAATAAATAAAAAATTGGTATTTTGAAATTTGAAGCCAATTAAATTTTTATTTAAACTTTTGTAGGAAGAGAGATAACACAGATTGTGTTTTCTCTCCTAATCAGGTAGTTTTCTGATAATATAAATTTTAAAATAATTCCAAGATAAAGAGTTTCAAAAGTCTAGATTCCATCATTGTTGGGATACATATAAAGCATCTTTCTGTGTTTAGTTTTGAACTTTAAGGTGAGCGTCAGGTTTACCTGTAGCGAGTCGGTCTCTCTTCTGACGCCACTGTGGAACGAACACGGTGATCTCCCTGTGACCTCTCCGCCAGAACATTTCCACGGCCAGAGCAATGCCGCGGCACGAAAAGAACCGGTGAAGGCCATGACTAGAAAACAAATAAAAGGAAATTAAACTTCTAAACTATGTAAAAAGATGCAACAGAGTAGGTCTGAAGCTAATGGTTATTTTAGTTTTCTATTAATATCATAAATTCTGCAGATTTTTCATTTAATCTCTTAAACTTGTTTTGTACAATATTAAAATTCCATAAAAATGCAAACAGAATTCAAATCCTTTTAAAAAAAATAAAATTAACAATTTTATTGCCTTTAATGCAGTAACACAGAATTCCTTTAGTGTATGTTTGATAATTTGCAGCAAACGACGCATCTACAGCAAAACAACTAATTAAAACATCACCATGTGAAAAGCTCGGCCATTTCTGCTTTACTTTACATTAACACAGCGAAAGTCTAATCTGTTTATTATTTTTGGATTAACCAATTATTGATTGTGTAACAAAAGGAGATTACTAGTAGATTTTATTTAAAATAATTTGAACCAGATGAAGATAAAGCAGACCCTTGAGGAATTCTGGATAAAAAAACTTACAGAAAAAAAAGTTTATTTCATCTTAAATGCAAAATGTATATATTTTTGGTACAATTTAGGCTTAATGATAGCTCTGAATTAGGGTTGAACACTTATTGTGTCTCTTATCCTTTATTGTGATAAATTTCCTGTCATGATAAGAATTTTGAACGTCATTAATGATGTTTAATAAGGATTTTGCAGAAGTCTTCTTTAATTTCAGAAGCAACTTCATACAAGTATGGGGAGAAAAAAAACCTGAATCAGAGAAAACAGCAGCTCAAAAAGGGTAAATCTATTTAATTCAGGGGTGGAATATATGAGTCTTGCTTTGCTTTGCAGAAATTCACCCGAAACTGAACGCACAAACATCTGTGACTATGATGCAATCAGAAACAACGAACCCAAACAATTTAAAGATTAGCAACAACTTCAAAGAAAACAGGCTTTTATTAGCCTCTACAAAACTTCCAGGAGACACAATTTAAAATATCAGCTGACACACAATGTTGCCGGTGACGTGCACAAACTGCAAGCGCACGTCAGACGGCTCCAATTCAACATGTTGGTAGGTAGGGAGACAAAAACCGCAACGCAAACAACCAGCAGCGGCAGCCCAGATGAGAAACTCCCTGAGCAGGAAGCTGCAGACAGATCGCACAACCAGAGACGTTATCACAGCCAGCAGATCTCTGGTGCTGTTCATCAGGCCCAAACAACCAAACCAATACGTGTCAGGGATTTTTCTTTTTGCTTGTTTGTGCAGCAATGTTTGACTGTTAAAAATAGCACAAAGTTTCTGTCATCACTGAGGGTTAATTCAGGTACAATGATTAAAAAAAAACAAACCTGGAGACAAATGACCTGCCTCAAAAATTCATTACATTTTTGTAATAATAAATACTGTTAAGCTATTCAGCGCAGTCTGGCCGGAAGGTTATTTATGTTGCACAGCATCGCTCTCGCTTCTGCTAACGCCTACACCGTTGACGCAAGTATGCTAGGCGCTATTTTTAGCTATGGAGGGAGACGTAGGCCTGTCACAATAACAAATATTACTGGACGATATGGTTGCAACTAACGATTGCAATTAACGATTATTTTATTAATCGATTATTCTGATGATTAATTGGATAAAATAGATGGCCACATTCAGCAAATTTTTCATTTAACCACCTAACAGTTTTTTCTTTATATAACAGACAATCATAAAAAGACGCAAACAATTAAATGATTTAATTCCTTTTCTAAATAAGAAAACTTTTTTTAAAATGCGGTGCCAGCTTTCATTTAGTGAACGCTTGAGCTTTTGTAGCAAAAGATGAATCTGCAGCTAAAAAAATACTTCTAACATTAAAAGG
This sequence comes from Alfaro cultratus, assembly GCA_903066825.1. Taxonomy (NCBI): domain Eukaryota; kingdom Metazoa; phylum Chordata; class Actinopteri; order Cyprinodontiformes; family Poeciliidae; genus Alfaro; species Alfaro cultratus. The sequence continues at coordinate 28,934 of CAEFZX010007113.1, forward strand.
TAAAAATCTCAGCTTTTTCTGCTTATACATAGAGCTGATCTGTTGATTATTTTAAAAAACAATTAATGAGATTAGTCGTGACTAATCATCAATTAATTTAGTGATATGATCAAACCTGAATATTTATTTGCATTAACCAATTAATAACTGGATAGCAAAAGCAGATTTTCTTTAGATTCAAGTGAATCTAAAGAAAATCTATGCAACTCGGAGTTTTGTCTGTAACATACCCACAGAAGTTCAAATTTTTGAATTAAAATTCCTCCTCGTCATGAGAATATCTCTCCCGTCTGCGCTGGTTCTTTCCCTTTCTGCTCGGGTTACTATCGGGTTTACAGATCTGGACTCACGTGAGCTGTGGTTTCACAGACGCGCATGCAAGCAGCCTGAACAGGTTAGTGATGCCACAAACAATATTTAGAAGCTTTCCTTCCAAGCTGACGTTACGCGGCCAAAATAGCAACCAAGAAGGAAGATTATTGGGACTTTTGGGGCAAACGGTGATGCAATGAGTTATAAAGGTGCAGCAGAAACAGACACTTAAACATGGCAGATGATGTAAACATAAACTAAAGAGATAAATAATTCTAACAAAGTTGCTGCTGAGACTCGTGATACTGATCAGGGGGAAACATTACAGACCCGTTTCACTTTTCCTGGTCTTTGCAACTCTGTACAAACATGTCAGAGTATAAACAGGGTGCATTCAGAGGCGGCTCATTTTCAGCCAGGGGTCAATATATGCAAAGAGCAGGGAAGTTCCCACAGCTGCTGAGAGAGAAAGCAGCTGTGAATGACATGAAAAGGGGGAAAGTTGTGTAATAATCACCAAACTCTGTGGTAACGCAACCCAAGGAGGGAAAATGGCTCAATCTCATTTGAATAATTTTAAATATTTTTTTTTTAGGATCAGGTGTGTAAGCCTTCACTGGGAGATTTTTTTAAAAAAAATAAAAGCTTTTTTAAATTATTATTTAGTGATCAGTAAATTATTCACAGATTTGATCATTGAAAAGATTATTTTTAACTTGGGCTGAAATGATTAAACAGAATAATCATGATTAATCGATTGACATAATTGTCAACTAATGTAGTCAATTAATTGTTTACTGGAATACACAGATTCAAAAAAGGCCGCTTACTAAAAAAACCTACACACTCAAAGCAGTAATTAAGCAAAAACTGTACTAAAAATAAATACATTTTGCATTTAAGATTAAAAAAAGAAACTTCTCTGAACACCACACTCTAAACAGTAATTAATTGTTTTTATCCGATTAATCACCAAAATAATTGATAAAATAACTTCATACCTTTACCATGGAGAGAACAACTGTAGAAGCAAATATCAAGACGGGTCTTTTTACTCTGTGCTAGAAGAAATTGTTTACATAAATCACATCTGGACTTTGCTATTTTAAAATGATATACTCTGTTAAACTAGTACTTTTCCATCAATATAACTTAAAACAAGCTCTTATATCTAGCTGAAAAGCTACTTATAAATTAGTTTTGATTTATTTCAAGTGTACTAAGATATTTGCACCAAAATACTTGGTAATACCTGGTGTTTTTGCAGTGTAACTAGGGTTGTCAGAGTAAATGGGGTTTAAAATAAATGGATGATATACTTTCTGCTATTTACTTGTCACATAAAATCCCAGTGAAACACTTTAGTGTTGTAAGAAAAACAGGCAGAACAAAACTGCTGGTCATGTTGAAACATTCGGCTGAGTCAGAGGTGCATGATGGGTACAGTTCGGGTAAAGCAGGAGGAAGGAAGAAAGAACCAGAACGTGAAAGGAAGTAGTTGCACAAATGAAGAGTCAGGATAAGGTCATGCAGGATGGAGACTGAACCCATAAATCAAAGTGAAAGCAAAAACTCCTTTTATCTTCATCTGCACATTAAGTCCGTGACAAACAACTTCTGGATCAATCAGAGATTGAAATCGCTGATTTTCTTTTTGTTACTAGAAAAGGTATTTTGTTCTGAGAAACACCTCCGTACCGATCCGCCCTCGCATCGACATGGTGCTACAGCTGCTCTGAGGCCTGCTCACAGTCATACCCAAACACGATGAGTCACAACAACATGTGAAGGCGTGGGCGCGCCAACGACGCCGGGGTTGTAGCACAGACCTGCACGCATGGTTTTGTGTGGCGCGTGCATGAAGCAGCGATGGTGCTGATGGGAAGGGTGGCGGCTTCACGAGTCAAAAAGAGAAGATGTAGTACGCGGTGTGGGACGAGACACCAACTTAACACAGATTCGATTTGTCATCGGATGAGTTGCAACTACACAGATTCTTAAATAAAAAAAATATATATAAAAAAATCAAACTAAAACTGATTCTGATTAAATAACATGAGCCGGTTATGACTGACTGGCACTTATTACCAACATTTACTTCCTTCTTTGTTTTTGTTTTATCTCAGAAAACGAGGATTGACTCAAGCGGCGCTTAAAGAAAATCTCAATTTCAGCCAAAAAAAAAGCCAATGACTGATCGCTTACGGTGTGCCAGTAACTCCTATTTACACCTGCACCACAGCGGTATCGCATGCATCACCCCAAAGGTGAGTAATGAGGGAGGTGAACAATTCTTATCAAAATGTTAGTCATGATTTTTCTTAAAGTGTAATCAGATCGTAATTCTGTCACAAAAAAATCTTAGTTTTGCTGATAACGCTGAGGCTGTTGCTAACAATTCTGAAGCCACTTAAGCCTTTTTTTTAATACAATATTAGAAATACAGAAAACAACTTAATTCCTTTTTTAAATAAAAAAATATTTTTGTGTATGCTTAATCATTTGTAGCAAAGGATGAATCTGCTTGTAAAAAAAGGATCAGTCTTTCCTCTGATTTAACATCAACACAGGATTACGCTAATCTGTCAACTGTAGATTTTTCTTGTACTACTTTGTACTAAGTATTACTCTGACTGGATTATTGTTTCAATAAAAGGCCTTTTTTCAGTCTATACTCTAGTTAACGATTGATCGATCACTACACTGGTTGACGATTATTTCAATAATTGATTAATCACAATTAAGCATTTCTTAAAATAATCATCAATACACTGTATTGATGATACATTGAACAGAAAGGTCTGAGTATTTAATAGCTGCAGATGCCATAAATGATCAAACATACATTAAAGAATAAAGTATTAGTCAATGAAATGTTTTACTTTCTTATTTTAAAAAACTGATTTGTTTATTTTCATCTTTTAATGTATTTCTAATATTGTATAAAAAAGTCTTAAATGGTTAAACAAAAAATTTGCATAATCTGTGATTTTTCCCCCGATTAATCGTCAGAATAATTAATAAATTAACAACTAAAATAACTGTTAGTTTCAGGCCTACTGTAATGGTTTATTTTCAATACACACGTGTCAGTATTCTTTGTTTATTGTGAATTATACGAGATTTTATCTGGCAGGAAAAGGGGCCTACATTCAACACGTCCAGTTCATCATCTCAAGAGTTTTGTGGTGACTCAACCCTTAAAGGACTGAAAGTGACCAAGAAGTGAGAAGCTGTGTGCAGACTCACGCCATCGCCACGTTACTGCCGTCTATAATGATGTGCCTGAGGTCCGGGTTCCCCCGCTCGTTCGGCAGGTTCAAGGTGAACTGGGTCCGCAGCGACTGGTGGAACCGAGCCAGGCCGGTGACCGGGGGGGCTGGCGGGTCGTTGGTAGGCGGGGTCCGGGCCACGCCGCCCTGGAAGTTCACGTGGCTGATGGTCTGGTAGGCAGAGGCTGCGGTCCGGTTGATGGGCTGAGCCGACTGGGAAGGACACAGGAAGCAGAAACACACAATTAGGGGTGGGAACTCAGAGCAGCAGCTCATTCTCAGCTTTGTTAAGTCAAATCTGGGTGTGATATTAGAAAGTAACACCACAAAACATTAAAAAAAAATAATAAAAGGTCCACAAAAATCAGAGTAATTGCCAAGGCTGGAGTCATGTCCAACTACAGAATTAAAAAGAACAAAAACTCAACTGGTCTAGGTTCAGCTTAGTTCTACTTAATGTAATTATTTAAATAATATCTTATTAGAAGTCATTTTTAATGTATTTAAGAGTTATTTTAGTACACTTAAAATAAGGCTAAACTAAATTACAAGTAACGTTTTTTTAGCAAGATGGCAGAGCTTGTTTTAAGTCAATAACTCTTTAATATTGATGAAAAAGTATTAGCTCCATTGGCAGATATGTTCACTTATAACAAGACATTTTTCCCCTGTTAGTGAAATAATCTGCCAAGGGAATAAGAATGTTTTCATCAATATTAAGGAATTATTTACCGAAACAAGCTCCTATTTCTTGCTGAAAAGTTACCTATGAGTTAGTTTGGTATTAAAGTGTACAAAGATATTTGCACTGCAAACTACACCAAAAGTACTTGGTAAGATATTGTGTTTTTGCAGTGCCTGAGCCTGGACTGGATGGAGAAATTAACACATAATTCAACAAAAACAAAAACAGAAACTCACGCTGGGAGTTGAAGCCAGAGAGGCGTTACTCAGCCACTGCGGCGTGCTGCGCAGCGCCGTAACGCTCTCCACCTTCACTGGTCCGCCCAAAGTTTGAGTCCCACATCGAGACAGGTAGTCCCGCTGTGTGACTCCGCCCCCTCCTCGCGCCAGGTAGTCTGTTCGGGATCCGGACTGCGTGGGGTCAGGGTGCGGCATCGTCATTATCCGGGACATTCGACCGTCTGCTGTTTTGGCGCTGGTGGGGATGATGTTGTCGTCATCGTCGATCGTAATCACCTCGTAGTTCCCCGCTCCGCCCTGAGCACTGGAGCTTCTCTTGATTGTGATGGCCTAAAAAGGATGTAATACACAGAAATCAATACATGTTTATTTATTTAAACAAATTCAATCAAGGTAATCTCCAAAACGAAAAATTGTTACTGTAAAGTTTAAGTGTGGAGACTAAAGTCTGGAAGCAGCTTTAAATTTTTATTTCTCTGTGCAAAGCTGCTGAAACACTGATTTCCTTTAAATCAAGGCTAAAATCCCCATTTGTTTAATGGGTGAACCAATTTTTCAGCAAGCTGATTTATTGGTGCTGATTTCCTTAATTTTGGGAGATCTGTGATCCATTAGTACTTAAATGTGAAGCCGATCTTATCTACCTAACAAAGGTCTAGGAATCAACCACTGTCCTCTTCTGCTCTGCAGTGAGAGGTTTGACTGACAGACCGGCCCACCAGGTCAGGTCTGCACGTTTGCAGTCGCCCCACTGTTGACAACTCAGCAACTTTCTTGCTATATTCTGCGATGTTTCAGATAAAAAAATTCAGTATTGGCCAAAATCGGAATCGGCAGGCCAGACTTTTTTAAAGATTGGTAATCGTAAATCAGCCGAAAAACTGCAATCGGTGCATTTTTAGTCTGTAGATCTGTTATACCTGAATAAAATAATCATTAGTTGCAGCCCTATTCAAGATTCGTCCTTGGTTTGACAATATTTATTCTAGTGTAGAGTGACTCTTTATTTGTCCCTTAATAACAAACTGCATTGGTATCAACAGCAAATTGACAGATTAATGGAAGCTTTAAAACGTATGGATTGTGCTGTAATGGCCTGAAACGAGGATTATGGGATTATTTGTGGCTTGATGTGAGATTACCTGCTGAGTGCTCGTCTCACTGCCACTGCACTTCCGCCGGTGTCCCAACCCGTTGCTGCTTCCTCCTCGCTGGCTTGGCTTTATGTTCTCCTTCGATCTCCCAGAGTCTCCCAGCTCCCGCTCCTTTTCCCTGAAACGGGACGTCATTGACGAGGCCGACGAAGACGAGGAGGAAGAGGAGGTAGAGGAAGAGGAGCAGAGGGTGTCAGCGGGACGCACGGAGTTCATTCGTCTCTCTCTGTCCCCTGCTTTGCAGTCCTGCTCACAACGTTTGGTTTCTTCAACTATTTTCTCCAGGATTAGAAAGGTGTCCTCCGTCTGCCCCGTCGCCTTGACGACGCGCTCCACCACTTCCTGCTGGTAGCCCATTGTTCTGGAAAGGAAAAGTAGATCTCAGAAGGTAGCTGCAACTTTTAAATGGTGCCCACAGTAAAATTCAAGCACTTAAATTACATAATTTGTTACTGTTACTAATTATGTTTTGTGGTAGTGTGCTATATTTTACAGCAGGGTTAAGTTAACTAAAATTTTAGGTTTTGAAATGTCTCTCTCACCTTATACAGAGAACAAATTTGGTGCACTGTACAAGGTTATACTAATATAAGCTAATTCAAATTCAAAAACACTTTATTGATCCCAAAAGGAAATTAAATGTTGTAACTCCTATTAATTCAAATTAACTAATAAATTAATTCAAATCTAGAGTCCCTTGACAAGTTACAAAAACAGATATAAAGTACAACATATCTTCCAGTTGACTAAAAGCGCCGGAACTCAGCTCGGGTTGCTAGGTAACAGGCAGAACTCTGCTGGGGTTGCTAGGTAACAGGCAGAAAAATGCTGTGGTTGCTAGGTAACGGGCAGAACTCTGCTGGGGTTGCTAGGTAACGGGCTGCGCTGTGTTGGGTTTAGTAGGTGAGGGGCCGTTTCTACTTTCAAATGGTTTTTGACGCCAAAGAACATTAACTTGTTGCCAAAAAATGGCTAGGTGTTTTTGTTTTTAAAAGCAGCTGAAACCCAAATGGAAAAACAAAAACGTGCAAGGTGTGAATTTCCTTTTCAAGGTTTACCTGAAAAAGTTCACCAGGCAGCGGAGGTTGGTTTCTGGGCTGACGGCCTCGCCGTCATCTGGTACGGCCTCGCAGGACTCCTGTGTGATCGGACCGGCCACCGTGTTCGCTTTCCCTGAGTAGCAGGAGGAGGAGAGCGTGGAGGAAGCAGACGGGGTTTTGGACCTGCAGCTGCTGCCGGCGCCTCGGACCTCCCTGTCCCGAGGTCGCTCCCTCGCCGTCCTCTCTGGCGACTCCTCCTTCCGTTCCAGGGAGTATTGTCTCTTTGTGTCCCGAGTCTCGCTCTCGGACGAGCGCCGCTTGTGTGAGGGTCGGGTGCCGTTGAGCAGGACCGCCTCTGGACCCAAACCCGCTTTCCCGCCTGCGCAGACGGACGCCGCTGCCGGACCGCCTTTCTCCTCAAAGCTGGTGTCCAGGATGCGGTTGGAGAGCTCTGTCACCGGAGTGCTGCTCTGTGAGCGGTCCTGGTCAACATCCGCCATGCTGGGAAGCAGCGCCTGGTTGACCTGACAGTGGGAATAATAATGATACACTGAAAAAACAGAAAATACTACCAAGTATTTTTGGTCCAGTTCTGTCTTATCTCAAGTGTACTAAGATATTTGCACTAGAAACTAGACCAACATTCAAACTCAGGGCTCACTTTTGAGTACAAATGTAGCTAATTTGAGCCATGGAGCAAAAACTGTAATGGTTAATCGTGATTAACTGATTAATGAAATATTCATCAACTAATTTAGTAATTCATTAATCATTGAATAGAGTAAACAGACTCGAAAATGTATCCAGAGGAAGGGCTTTAGACGCTCAACCTCACAGCTAACGAAGCTGGGTGGGTGGCCCATCAACTCACTCAGTCACTCACTCACTCTTTGGTTACCTAGCAACAACTTGCTGGGTAATAACTTGCTGGGTAATAAGAACTTTCAAGTTCCCTCCAAATTTGGTTGCCTAGCAACAACCTGCACAGTAACTTGCGCAGCAACAGTTTCTGGTTTTGTCACTGTGCTTCATAACTGCTTAAAAATAAAAATGTTGTGAAAACTGTGGGTAAAACAGGAGGTTATACCAACAGTGTGGTATCATTTCAGATATACAAAACAAAAAAACATGATTAATAATTATCAACAGATATGAAACGTTTGTATCGTGATAAGTTTTTTTAGCCATGCCGTTCAGGCCTGACTCAACTGCAGAAATAAATAGACCTTTTGATAATTTTCTCATTTATTCTGTAAATATAAACATGCATTTTTTTCCCTAGAAGCGTTTACCATAGATCATAAGGATTTAACCAACCAGTGCCGATGTGTTTGTGCTGGTGGGGCTGTGAACCAGTCCCAGTAACTCCTCCTTCAGGGCACTGGGCAGCAGCAGGAGCTCCATGGTGTATTTATCATCTCTTTCCTCCACAAAGGACTTGAACGCTCGCTTCACCGCCGATTCCCTGTCACTTGGCAGACTCTTCTTCTCCTGCACAGAAAACACAAACAAATGAAGAAAAAACACAAATAACTGCCAACTTAGCAACTTTCATTAACGTAATTTCACCAGTCCTACTTGGAAGAGAGCAACAAACTGCTGAACTCTGCTCTGCGCCATCACAACAGGCTCAGCTCGGCCCACCAGCCACAGACGGCCTGGCTCTGGCACCAGAACCTCGGCGCTGGTGTCCCGTATGAGCCTGTCCAGGAAGAGGCCCCGGGCCCCGGCGAAGATGCAGTGCATGTCCGTGGGATAGTGCTCCTCTTTCTGCAGCTCCGGGTCGCAGAGCCCTCGAACATACTCCTTCAGAGAAAAAACAAAAACATCGATGCTGCAGCTTACGGCTATTTTAGTAATCAAGTATTCTGACGATTAATCGGATAAAATAATATATTAGAAAAGATAACTCATTCAATTCCTTTTTTAAATGAGAAAATTTACATTTTATTGCCTAAAGTGCAACAATATATAATTCCTTTGATGATTTGTAGCAAAGGATTCATCTGCAGCTAAAAAATACTAACAATAACATGAGAAAAGCTATAACAATAACCTTTTTTTTCTGATTTGTTGTTTTGTTGTTGTTTTTTTCTCTTAAATACAAAATGCATGTGTATTTTTTATTTTTACAGCTTTACATTTCTATACTGTGTCTTTTCAGCAAATGGCCTTTTTATTAATATGCATACTCCAGGTGACGATTAATCAGTTACTAAATTAGTTGACGATTATTTCAATAATTAATTAATTACGATTAATCTGATTAATCATTTAATAATTGAAGAGAAAAGGGTATTTAATAAGAGATATTCTTCACTGAATTTGAAGCTGAAACAGTGACACTTGACGAGTTTCGGGTAAACCATATTTACAAAGCTTTTTTTTCTATTAAATACAAAAGGTATATATATTTTTTAAAGCTTTCACTTCATTACTGCTCCGACTTTATCATTCTTTCAGCAAATGGCCTCTTTTTGAGTCTTTATATTCCAGTTAACAATTAATTAATTACTAAATTACTTGATAATTATTTTAATAAACAATAAGTCACAATTAATCGTTTCATCCCTAAAAAAATGGATTTCAAAATCACAAAAGAGCAAAATTCTTCATTTTAAGCAAATACAAAGAGAGAAAGATAAAAAGAAAAGAAAATAAGGCCGGTGGGTATTTGTATTAATTCATGTCACGTGAGGGCGAAACTGAACAATTTGCAATGAATCAGATTCAGATACTGTCCTGGCTGAGGGAGACGTTTGGGTGAATCAGCAGCTCTCTGAGTGATACTGCGACACGCCCGTTTAGCATTAATGAAACACTCGACACGAGGGAAATGAGTCAACAATGACCCCAGGACAGGAGCTCAGGTCTGCTTTAACCAAGAGAAACAAGGTGAGGCTGCCTGATTCAGCTTTAATGAAAATCTGTTTAATAAAATTAAAATAAACTTTTATAGGAGCTGGAAATAATTTTAAAAAATCATCAAGTTCATAAACGTAAAATAAATTGAATTTGCTGAAAATCTCCAACTGAACACTTTACAATAAAATAAACAATTTTATAAAAGTTGAGTATAAAAAAAACCCATAAAGTTGACTAAATATACAAACATAAGTATAAATGGCCTTTACTACAAATTTAAACCTGAAAAATTATCTATATATTTTATGGACATGCAATATGTTTTGTTTTGTTTTTTTTCGGGTTTAAATTTTCAGTTCTTTGAAACAATGGGGAAAAAATGATGACTTTGATAAGAAAAAAAAAAATCAAAAATTTATAAAGAATAAATAAAACAATAAATGATGTTTACTGAAAATCTAAACCTGAAATAAATGCATTACAAGTTAATAAAATTAATTTTTTAATAAAAGTTGAAAATTCAAAAATATATATCAAGTTGAAAAGAATAAAACAAATAAAACATTTTAGCAAAAATCTAAAACTGAATAAAAGAATGTATTACAGGATAACTAAATAAAAAATTAGTTCTCATAAAGTTTTTAGAAAACATAAAATTGATTAAAAAAATAAGCCTTTACTAAAAATCTAAAACTAAACAAAAAATGTATTACAAGTTAATAAAATAAAAATATATCTCAATAAAAGCTGAAAAAGACCCAATTCAAATTTAAATAAAAACATGACAGCATTAAATAAAATAATTAGCCTTCACTGATTTTAGCTAGCTAGCTAAATCTGTCAATAACATCACATTTTGATATTGGCCCAAATTTTCATATCGTTGCATTTTATATAATAATTTTGATATTTCTGATGAATTTGTAGTAAAAATACCTGATTTATTAGCTTTACCATCGGTGTCAGACGATTTTAGTCTTTTATTTACATATCGTATCGGTAAGATAAGCAGAACCGAGCCAATACTAACGACTGATGTTTGTTTGCATCTTGTTGCCGTTCGTATTTCAGAAGATTGGTTATGTGACATTTGTTTGGTCATGTGATAGTGATGCAGTGCAGGACTGTGACATGTTTTGTAGGCATTGTGGTCGCTTTCTTAATGTTTTGAAGAAAAATACATGTAGCACCGGTAAATATCAGTTATCAGCCATTACAGCCAAGTTAACATCAGATAAATGACGTTTCCTAACTGAAGCTGAAGCCGTTTTAAAGCTTTTGGACACAAAAACTAATTTTAGAGAGTCTGGATAAACAGAAACACAGAAGCTAAGCTTTCTGGTAGTAGGAAGCTAAAATTGACTGTTGCTCATCATTGGAGGCTGATGAAATCTCCACTGAAACATTTTGGCTTTGCTTGACTGGCAGAGCTCAAAGCAGCTGCTAAAACACGACCAAGACTCATGACACAGGATGCAGAAGTGTGAAAGAGTCTCTTCTGTGGGAAATTACACCCATAATGTGTGGCTAACTTTTGATCTAAATGCTTTTTTTCCAGTCAGAAAACAGCATTATGTCTGAACAGAGCTGCAGCTCACATGACTTTTAAATTATGCTGTGAATCAAAAGGATCCATTCACAAACAAACAAAAAAGAGGATTTGAGACCAACTTTGAATCCATCTGACCAGATTATTATTGTCATTACTATTATCTCAGGTGTGTTCATGTAAACGGCAAATAAAGAAAACCAGAACATGGACTTCCTATGTGGAGATCCCCTGGTTAAAATATGCTCTGAAACTGCAGATATGGCCAAAAATGTTTAGTTAGCATTTAATGTTGCGAAAAATATGTTAAATTGCATCAGCAGCTCCAAAGCAAATATATATTTAAAAAGTCTGCAACATAACTTTACAACAAAACAACCAACTTTTCACTGGCAACCAAACTGAATACAGAGCTGGAATCAGGCTTTATGAACCTTATAGTCACTGTAAAACATTCATTTCAAACTAAATTGACTTTTTTGTGGAGAAAATGGTTATTTTTGTCTAATCATCACATTGTTTAACTTATGCAACTTGTTAAGAGATACTTTCCTGACTTCTGTGATTCTTTGTGGTTACGATGAAAAAAGGAAAAAAAACTACATTTAATTCTCAAACTGTATTTTTATTTAAAATACCAATCTCTACCAGGAATGTCGCAATAAATCAATCAATTAATCGCATGATAAATTACAACAAGCTCAATAAGTCCCATTTGCATGATTTATTGTTTTTCTCTTTTTGTTCTTTCAAAAACTGGACTGCAAAGGTTTTCAGTTTGGTGTTTCAGTCTCTACTAGTCAGTTTTTAAAGAACAATTTTGTCTACAACCTTCATAATTCATTGTATTTATTGTTTCAGTTGTTTTGTTTATTTATTTGGGATATTTAAATCCATTTCTAGTGTTAAATGTTCATTAGAACTTAACATTTATTGTTTTTTGAGAATGTGTTCTTGCATCACTTTGCCATTAGCATTAAATTACTTGAAAATGATCTCAAAACAACAATATTATTGTTTATTGCAACCAATAACCGTCCAGCGAAATTTATTATAGTGATGAGTATAATCTCTATTTTCAGGTAGGAATGTACCAATGGCAGTTTTCTAGTTTTCTGGCCGATCATCAACTCCGATTTTGACTGGTGCCAATTTCTTTTGTACAACAAATTGGCAACAGCAAAAGAGAACAAGTTGCTGCTTTTCAGATTTTTGCAATAGCAGATAAGACCAGTTTATGATGCGATTATCAGCTGATCACAGACAATGAATAAAAAACAAAAATTAAGGATTTACTGGCCAGCCAATTTATCCGTGCCATCCTAGATTCAAGTGTTAAATTACCCAAAATACTTTTTTTGTAAAAATACTGAACATCAATAAATTTTATGTTAATTATATTTATGTTTACTCAGCAGTAAAAATGACTGCTGATTAGACTTGTTGTAACATGTTTTTTTTTTTATATATATAACTTGACTTTATTTAGTCATTGTTTTCTGCAGTCATTGTGACACATTTTACTGAATAAATCATTTCCTATTTCCTTTTGCCAGGTACTGTTTATGAGAAATGGTTTATAATGTGTCCTGCAGAGCTAAATGAAGGTTAAGTATAAAACCTTTTATTGGTGGGCATCAGTGTGAAAGACCACTCTGAAGCCGATTCATTTGAAGGATGTGAACTGATAGCATGACACAGATTTTACCCTCATATATAAAAACTCCTCACCATTGTTGTGATTCATTACAGAAAACATAAACGGGTCAAATAAAGCAGACTGGACAGGAGACTTTACTATTCAACTCATGAAAAATGCTTTTACTTAAAACAAAATCTCATTTCCATCATCTCATACTTGAAACTAGACATTTAATAATCATCTGTTTTAGTCAATATATATATATAGCTTGTTTTTGATCATTTGGGACAAACTACAATCTTGTACATTGACGTTTATCTTCTAAAGGTCGAGTAATTATCTCCTTATGACTTATCCATTCACATAAAAAACTAATTTTCTGTTTTTATCGAGTTTGTTTTACCAAAGTAAAGCATTTACATATTATTTCACGAGTAGACATGAAGACAAGCAATGCAAAACCTTTTAAAAAGAATGACTTGGTTTTCTGCCTCATCAATGTCCACTCTTGCTTTCTGTGCTATTAACAGTAAATCTCCTTTAATGGGGTTTTCCCACATCTGTCTCACTATGTTCTTTGTTTCAACTAAACAATTCAAGCTGGAAGAAGTTGATGACTAAGAGGAAATAGTAAACAATGCCAAAGAAAATGCGAGCTGCAATTGTTTTGCCATGATCAGGATTCACTTCTTTTAATTTGGATGTGGGTAAAGTCACCATTGTTACCACCTCCTGCCAAACCACTGGTATTATGCTAACTTTTGGTGGAATCTCAGAAAACTGCTCCAAAACCAAGGGAAAAATAATACATGCTAACAATAATAATAGTAGTCGTGTATTTGGAGCTACACAACCTTTCCAATCAAAACTTGCTTTCCAAATTAGGACAGAAATAAGGAGCAGTAGGTAAATTGCTTTTTGGCAGAAAGCTATTCTGAGTAGCTTTTAACCAAAAAACAGCCGATTTTCTGCCCAAAACACAATTTTGTATGTAATATGAAAGTCTTGTACAACTCAATAAGTCTGTAACCAATATACTGTATAAATAATCCTTGTAGTCAGTCTGGTACAATCACAGTGTGGGCTGCTTTTTGTGCTCCAATTGCTTAATTTGGGATTAAACCTTTAGCTGCACTGAATTATTAATGGTTTGTTATTTGTTAGGCCAGGTTGTAGTTTCAGGAATTTGCAGTTACAGAACAAAATACCCGGAATATAGACCAGCCCTGACACCGACTAAACTGCTAACTGATCAAGCTTTTCTAAAAATATGTAAAGGTCAGATTTTCATCAAACCCTTTAGCTTAAAAACAATAAAAGCTCTTTATTTAGAATATGCATCATCACTGTTTTTAGTTAGGAAATCCCATTCTACAGTAATAAACTAACTTTTTTGTCCTTATTAGTGATCCACTAACCAACATTTATTCTGACATTACCTACAAACTACAAGGATTACCATTCGCCAAAGACCATGAGTTGAACTTTTGTGGGGGTTTTTGTTTCGTTTTGCTAACATTTGTGATTTTCTGTCTCTTTTCCCAGATATCAATGTAAACTGAGGGACTACCAAGGCCGTCTTTCTTTATTCATATGCAGTCAGTAACATTTAAAAGCTCTGACAGTTGGACCCATTTTGTTTTTACATCAAAATGTTTTGAAAATTTTAAAAATATATTAGTTCAAATTATCCGAGAGGTCATTTTAACAACTAGTTTTGACAGTCTGTTCTAAAGATTTTTGCTCAGATAACTAACAAAAGATCAGTTTTACATTGAGAGAAAGTGTCCAAAACAGGCTTTTAAAGTTTAGTTATTGTTTGTGTAATCAAAATGAAACAGTTTGCTCTGGAAAGACCGTTTCTTTTATCCTCTTGGGCTGGAAACTGTTGAGATATATACTTGTTTTCAGTTTTTATTTCATTAAGAGCTTTCTTCACCTGCTGAAAACTGGAAGATTAGATTATTCTCGTACTGATTGATGCATCAATACTTCAAAGTCCAAAGAAACAATGTAAACCCTGGAAAACTGATGATAGATTTTGGGAGATGACAAGAAAGTTTAACAGTTGAGTTGAGATTTTTAAACACTAAAATAAGACAGAAGAGAAAAATACAAAGAAATAATGGTTGTATTAAGATTTTAAACCTAGCAGTAAGTGAAATGATAAAGTTAACTGTTTGATTTAAGGGTTTTAAGGCACTGAAGTGAGGCAGAGAAGCTGTTGGTCAGAAAAGTTGAGGTTCATGCCATTGACACACACCTGTTCACCAGGGAGTGGTACAGTCGATATGCACTTCAGGTTCCCTTATTTCTGATTAAAAACGGCAACATGTCACAGTGAACTGTTGGTTAATGTAAAGAAACCGACGTGACAGCGTTGGTTTGCGTACAGAAAGGCCGGTTGAAACCCACCTTCGCCTTGGACACGTCGTCTCTGTTGCCCCGGAGCTGCAGCCATATCTGCCGGGATGTTTTGCTGCCGTGCGGCTGTCCTGTGTGGTCCAACAGACCAATAATTGTAAACGTCACTTTAAAAACTTGCTCCACTCGGGGCCTGGCACATTTCAGCTCCTCTTCTTTGTCCTCCAAGACCGTAAACTCGTCCACTGTGGGGGCCTCCGCTTGCTGCCTCCCGGCCGACGCAGGGAGCCTGTTACCCGGCTGCTCCGGGCACGCTAGCTCGGTGATTCGTCTCATTCCGAGCAGAGGCCGAGTTGTTGACATCCCGCCCTGTCGCTTCTGACCACCGCGCCTCTATATTCAGACCTCCAGGCGCTGCTGGCGGCTTCTGGGAGTTTTCATGGCCTCTTGTCTGCGTTTGTTACGGAGCTGCGACGTAACGTTAACCGCCTCTAACGACATGAACGCGGCGGCGGCAGCAGCTAGCGTTAACAAGTCGGAAGCTCGGTCTGACGTATCCGGAAAGTCCCAGTGATGGCCTCATCAGAGCACGACAGCCCGCTCGAGTGTTGTTCCTAAGATGATTATCTGCCCGTCAGTTGAGAAAATAAAAACTCCGCTCAAACTAACCAAATTTCTGACGCGGTCCTGATCATTAAATAAGACCACAGATTATTTAAAATGTGAGGATCAAACAAACAAAAATAGGTTTCACATCGGGGTAAAACCACCGCTCTGCCCTCTAGTGGTGAGAAAGTGATACTAGCTTGAGATTGATTAAATACTTTATTAAAGCTGCAGTACGTAACGTTCATAATGTTTTTTATACATATTTGTCGTGCCAGATTGGTATAAGACAAACAATCTGGGAAAAAATTGAGCTCCTCTGCCTTGGTTTGTGCTACCACTACAGCTTTTCCCTGGTCAGGCTAGATAGCATGACAATGAGGGATAAACTGTTTTTCTGTAACCATAAGCTGTTTCTCGGTCAATAGCACATTTAGCAGTTAGTGAGAATGATTGACAAGGCGAAGACACTCCTCTTTAGGGCTGGATTTCTTCAGATAGCAAAATAACTCGGTGGGGAGGCAGAGATCAATTTTTTCACTGATTATCTGTCTCATAAACTGTCACGACATTTCAACAACATGTAAAAAAACATATTCTTTTTAAAAGCATGACTCATACTACAGTTTTAATCCCAAACGGTAATTAAATGTCGTAACTCCTATTATGTAAGGTTCTTCAAAGAGTTTTTGTTGACGTTGATGGCTGTGGGCAGGAAGAATCTCCTGTAGCAGCCTGTTATACAGCGACTTTGAAGAAGTCTCTGACTGAAGACACTCCCTACTTTCACTTCTACATCTGACATCTTCATTCATGCTAGACTCTAGTTCCTCAGGATGACTAAGGTTAGAGGTGTGTCTGGATAGATATTACTTATCTTAGCATAAATAATTTAAATATTACTTTTGATTAAATTTCACTGTGTTTTATTGTGTTTTCCAGGATTTAATCCTTCAAGCTGCTTGGGTACAAAAAGAGAGATCTTTATGTTTCTGTGAAAATGTTGACATTTTTGTGTAAATTTGTTTAATTTTGCATCTCGGTGCTGCCCTCCTTGGATGAACAGTGGCTATGCAGCTGTACGATGGTACAGTTTGGTTTGTCTGTCACATTTTGCCCTATTTGCCCTGTGGCTGGGCTTTGCTTTTAGATACATTTTAGTATATGTCAAACTTAAAATACGTTGTTTAAAACAGCAAAACATTAGCTTTCTATGCCCATTTAAGCTGCCATCTTGTGGAGACGCAACATGCTCTAAATCCGCCATCTTGTTATCCCAAAATACTAAATTGGATCATTTACTGCTGTGAATAATCAATAGATTAAGAATCAATTGTCTTAACAGTTATTGATTTCTAATCCAGCAAGCTATTTAATTAAACAATACTCTCTTAACAGGACTTTTAAAAAAATCTTCATTATTGCATAATTTTTATTGGTTATATTTATATTTGTATGTTTTTACAGTTTTACTTTTGGTATTAGTTTCTGCTCTTTTATTTTTATTTAATTTAGTTGAGTGTGACTTATCCCTTAATCTTTTGTTATTTTTATTACCTAAGCAACAGAGACTGAGAACTATTTGGCTGCCACTTCCTGATAATCAGTCATTGCCCCGACTTTTAATTTGAATCTAAATTACTAATTTTGTTTTTTCTGCCTGCAGCATTGTGTGTATTTTTGCACAATGGCATACTCCAGATGGGCAAATAATAAATATTAAATATTAAAATGTACAGAAGCAGTTTGCCTCATTTAAACTGATCTTCCTGCAGAGTAGAAATGTTGTGCTTTTAAACCAAAACGCTGAGTTGTTTAGAAATCCTACGAGGGCGCTCAGAGCAGATTAATCTACTCTTTTTAAAAGTGCTTTGGTGTGAGTTGAGAATAGCCCAAAGAGTCCCTTTAGGGGCCTGATTGTTGTACTTTACTGACCACAGTCGATAGCCAGCTTCAGAAAACAAATGTTCTCCCCTGATCACCTGATATTACCCCAGTGCAGCAACTCGCTGCTGGAATGGAGATTAAAACGGAGCCGTTCAGAGAGAAATATTGAAACAGAGGAACACAAACCTCATAAGGGCTGCATACAAACACAGAAAAAGTTTTATGGAAGCTGAATGCTGGCGAACACATGACAGGAGCTTAATTTATACTTAACCTAATATATAAACCTTACATGACTCTGTCTATATGAATGTTGGGATAAAGAAGAATACAATGTCCTCAGAATAACAGTTTGAAGTTTAGTTTCAACATGTTGGGTTGAGATTTCTGTCATGAAATTAAAAAAATAATTCTAAAGAAAGTAGTCAGTCATATGATGTCCTTTTCTTAATCCACTTTAAAGTGGACCTATTGCAGAAAATTCATGTTTTGCGTTTTTGTACTTTTATTTGGGTCTGAACAATGTCTAAAAACAGACAGAGTGCTTTATAAAAATAACACCCAGCCATTTTAGGGCAAGAAGTTCATGTTTTTTTTGGTGTTTGGAAAAAAACTGGAATTCCAGTTTGTTTTGCGCTGTTACCGAGCAACCCAATCCAAGCACGTCACCTAGCAACCTAGGCAGAGTTCCAGAACGTTTGGCCAGATGGTCTTACAGCTGTGTGCACTGTACAATGGCTGCTGGAAAACAGAATTGTTTTGCTGTTGAGTTACTATCCAACAACAACTTGCTGCATTTTTCCTGGTCGTGTAGAAGGCCCTACTTCTGCTTTTCAAAGATGTATGGTTGTATAATTGCGCATCTATTTGAAGCCATTTTCATGTGTGACTGTAAATGTTGAGTTGGGGGGCGTGGCCAGCAGCTTATTTAGATTTAATGTGACAGAGGCCCTAAAAGAGCTAAAATCTCATTATCCAAATCTGCTTTTGTGGGAAAATATATAACATTGTTTCGTTCTTGGTGACAACTACCATAAAATGTTAAAAAATGGCTCATTTATTTTGATGTAGATTAATTGTAGCCCTTGTTTTCTTTCCAATTCACCAACTCACATTGACCAATTCAGCAAAGTTGGAATGTTTTTGGGCATGAAAAGCCTATTTATAGTGAGGACAGACTTTATGCAGACTCAGTGCAGACTTTGACTAGGCTGGTTTAAAACTTTTATTTTGTTTTGTGAGGTTTTCAGAAGTGCTTGTGTGACACAAATGCAATGTCCTGCTGTTCATCTCATATCTACTCATTGATATTAAAATAACTTCAGTGATCTAAAACATTTTTAAAAACATTTTGTTCATGATTTTGCAGAAGATGTTTCTGATGCATTAAGATTTCACCATTTTAACAAGATTTTAATGTAATGTAAATTAAAAAAAAAAAGGTTTCTACTCTCATTCAGAAGCTGTTGATATTTTCTGTGTTCTTTTCCACTGCAGCTCCTGACCTTAGAGGAGCTTCAGTGACCTCAGAGTTTTACCAGCAGGACCTTCTCATGTGTTGAAGGCAGGAAGCATGTTCTGCTGCCAAGAAATCAAACTTCTCATTTCTCACAGGAATGTTGCGTAACTTTCCTTTAAAGTTTCGCTGCAGTATCGGTTGAAAGGAAACAGATGGAGGTGGAGTGAAACTACAGAAGATGTAGATCTTTTCATGGAAGAGATTACAAAAATACATTTTATTTTATTTAAATTTTATTTTAAGTTGCTGTTCTCTTCCCTCCAGGGGAGGGAGCAATTCTGACTGTCTTTATTGTTTAATTATTCTGATGATTTGTTTTGTTAATTCTATTTAGGAAAAAAAAAAAATCTGTTACTCATTTATGTTCTTATTATTTTACTTTTTCTTTTTTTTTAGCTTTTTGTTTTTATTTAAAAAATAGATTTTAGAAATGTTAGTAAAAAACTTTATTTTACATATTGTGGATATATCTGATGTTTGGGGTCACTGTTTAACCCCCCATCCCCAATTATTTTCAGTTTAGTTTAATCAGCATCATACAAAACAGTGATTTTTAATTTGTATTTTGACATTTTAGACCAACTTAAAATAACAGATTTTGTTTTTATTCATCTGAAAATCACAGATTTTCCCAACCTCACCACTAGATGGCGGTGTAAGCTTCATTATGGCAGCCATAGGTTCCCATTTTAGCTTCTCCCAGCTGACAGAGTGTAATATCGACTTAAGGATGCTTCAAATCAATATTTTTCATTATTTGAGGTCCAAACGCACATCAAAAGAATATTGTCTTTATTAAAGTTCACAGTGTTATTTTAGCCGCAGAGAAACAGACCAGCTTCTGTCTCTACTGTTCAAACTCTGCCAGTCTGATGCTGTTGGTCTGAAGTCTGCAAAATACCATGTATAATAATAACAATAATAATAATAATAATAATAATAATAATAATAATAATAATAATAATAATAATAATAATAATATCTGCTGTACATTCAGCTGTTTAAAACAGTAAAAACTGGGTTTCCTTGTATAAATTACACACATTTCCAAACTAAAAACTCCAGAATTCACAGTTAGGAAGGAAGGAAAAACACAATAAACAAGACTTGAAAGGAAATGACCTAGAAAGTAAGGAATATAAAAGGATAGGAGAAAAGAAGGTTAGAAAGAAATGAAGGGGAGGAAAGAAGGAAGGAGACAAAAGAAGAAAAGAAGGCAGGATATAAAAAGGAGGAAAGGTTAGTCATAAGGAAGGAATATGAAATAAAGTTGGAAACTCAAATATTTTCCAACTTTTGTTCTCTTTTTTCCCATATTTCTTCAAAGTTTTTTCCAGATACTATAAGAATCCAGTGGATTGGTTTAAACTAAATATTTAAAAAATTTCCAAAGGGATTAAAAAACCTTTTACAGCTTCAATAAAAACATTAAAATTTAATAGGAAAAAGTCTGAAGAGAAAAACAAGCCTCCAGCAGGGGGCGCCACATGTCAGAGATATGTGCGTGTGCGTGTGTGTGTGTGTGTGTGTGTGTGTGTGTGTGTGTGTGTGTGTGTGTGTGTGTGTGAGCCTGAACAGCTGTGTTGCCACCTGCGGGGCGAAAGGGAGGCTGACCTGCTCCTCTTTAGTTCCTCTCGGCATGACGACAAGAAAAAGAAAACCCTCTGAAACAAAAGAAAACCGGAAGCGGAAGCGGCCGGACGGTGAAGTTTCCCCCTCGTTAGACGGAAAAGCCGCTGGCCGGATAAATTTTCCACGGATATCCAGACGGGAAGGAATCCAGGCTAAAAGCTGTTTAATTAGTGAACAGCGGTTCCACTTAAATATGAATCAAAAAGCAAATATGACCCGAGAGAGGAAGATTAAAGCGGAGCCGCTGGATAAAAATGGCGGCCAGACGCGGCGCCATTATGGGTCTGTTAAAAAGAACGTCACATATTTTAGTTTTTATAGTTTAGGTACAAAGATTGGTAGAAAGGAAGGAAGTATTATGAAATGAAAAAAGGAAGGAAGGAAAAGGCGAGGATGAAGGGAGCAGGAAAGGAATGGAGGAAGGAATGAAGATAGGAGGGGGAAAGGAAGAAAATGAAGGAAAGAAACGGATTAAGAAAGGGAAGCAGGAAGGAAAGAATGAAGGACTAAAGGAAGAAAAAATTAAGGAAGGAAAGAGCAAAGAAAGGAAGGAAGGTTTAAAGAAGGAAGGAAGAAAGAAAGGAAAGAATAAAGGACGGAAAGAAAGAAGAAGGAAATGATCAAGGAAAGGAAGAGGGAAGGAGAGATCATCATTTGAAAACCACCACTTGTATTTATTCAAGTTATCTTTGTCCGATAAAAGAATCAATTCAAATATCTGATTCTTTTAAAATTACAGTATTTTTTATATAAAAAAAGAAAACATCCGATTTTTAAAAACATATTTACTGAAACTGTCACCACGTTGTTAGAGTTTATGAGACAGATAATCTGTGAAAAGATCGATCTAATTTGAAGAAGTGTGCAGCTCCCTACCAAAAACAACCAATCAGAGCAGGAGGAGGGTCTTAGCTCTGTCAATCAACCTCATGCACCCGCTGCGACATGTGCTAATGGTGGTGAAACAACTTACTGTTACAGAAAAACTGTTTATCTGCCGAATGCTAACTAGCCTTAGCAGTTAAAACAGGCTCTGCTAGCTGCAGATGAAGGTGGGTGATTGACAACACTAAGACCCGCCTCCTCGCTCCGATTGGTTCTTTCTAGAATGAACTGGGAGCACTGGGAAGTGGCGGAGATCTATTTTTTCACAGATTATCTGTCTTAAAGTCACGACAAATACATATGTACCCCGACCCACTCAAAAAAAGCAATAAATATGTAGAGAAAACAACAAATGTGTAGAATAAACATACTGCAGCTCGTGTTAAAACAAAAGGAAAAGTAGAATACATCAGTTAAAAAAAGCAAGTCCTGTTTTATTTTTAGAATATCTAAATGTACCAGTGAGTATAAATAATTAAACATTCCTTAAAAACCCTGATTAGCTTAATTTAATTGTGCCGCCATTTTCTTTTTTGCAAGTCAAAAGTATTTTTTCTTAATGTGTGAATTTTAATTAATTCACTCAAATTAAAGGTTGAATTTTTCCAAAATTTTTCATTGTGAGATTGTTATTTTCAATGAAGAACAAGAAGAGATGCAAAAGTGAGGAAAATGGAGGGAAAAGTGCTTTGTGGGCCTCATGTAGAGACTCGAAGATAACACTTTGAGCAAACACACACACACACACACACACCCGCCCACTTAACAAATTTATTTATGTAGAGCTCAGCTCCAGCCTCCCACCTCCTCCAATCACGCTGACTTTTCTCCCCCCTTCTTTCTTTCCTTCTTGCTTCTCCTCCATCATCCCTCTTTCCCTTGCAGGTCATGGGAGATATCGAGGAGATAAATATCGCAGGCAATAAAAGGCCTGCATCATGAATAATAAAACAGCCGTAATCTCCACCGATGATTTATACATCTGATGGTCGGACACAGTCGCACTCAGGGGCGGGCGGGGAGTCGCACATCGAGCGGCGTTAAATTGAGACGAATGGTGATGCAGAATGTGGGACTGGCGCTGGACACGCACACACACACCCACACACACGCGCGCACACACACACACACACACACACACACGCGCGCACACACACACACACACACACGCACACACACACACACACACACACACACACACACACACACACACGCCAACATGTGCTAAAAGAAGCTGAAAATATGGATCTGCTGGAAATAAACACAATCACTCTGGATCTCCTCTTTATTTTTGATCCACTAACCAGTTAGGTAGCAGCTCGTTACTTTTACTTGAGTAATTTTATCATGAAATATTTCTACTCTTACTAGAGTAAAATTTCTCGATTTTCTACCCACTGAATGAAAAACATATTTTAACAAAAACTTCATCAACACAAACACACACCTGGACTTTTTATTAAAGTTTAATAAAGAATAAAGAAGCTTTACGATTTTGATATAAGGACGAGGCAACCAGAAACTTTCAAAAGCTTTAAACAACTCTAACTCTTAAGAGCTACCATCTCAAACTACTTTCAGTATGTTTTCATTTCTAATATTACTGTAGATTCGGTTCGATTTGGACCAAAATAGCAACATTTGTTACAGTTTTAGCTGCTGAGGTTCTCTTTCACACTGAAAAGAGATAGTTTGCAGTGAATCAAACGATCCAAATTAATTGAAAAACCTGTTCCCTTTCTCGCCTGTGGGGGCGCTGCACCAAGAACCACTGAACCACTGAACACAAAAACCTCTGAAGGAAACGCTGAGTTCAACTTCCTTCTTCATGAAATATAAACAAAAAATGGAGTGGATTGTAGGATTTCTATTTTATCGTTGGTAAAAGACCATTAGCCATTTTCTCTAGAAAGTTTGTTTTGGTTATCTTTGCCCAGAATGAGTATTAGGGCCATACTAAGAAAAAATACAATTACAAGAATTAAGTCATAATATTACGAGAATCAGTTCATGCTACAACTTTTTTCTCATAATTTTATGGCAACGTTCTCCAAATATTGACCTTCTCCAAATACAAGAATAAATTGCGACTTTATTTTCATATTCCTTCAACGTTATAACTTTATTCTCATAATTTGGCCCTAATACGTAAGAATGTAATGTATGTATCAAGTAAATAAACGATCGTTAAGCCTCTGAATAAATGGAACAGGAAATACATTTATTTGATATTCACAGCCGGAAGTGTCCTGGTGACGTAGCAGCTAGCTTAGCACAAAGGGAACGTCAGAGGTAAGTTACGTTTAATTTGTTCTGAAATTATCCAAAGTCATTTAATACAGAGAGACGTTAATGTGTCGTTATTGTGAAGCTAGAGCAACATGAACAGATTGTTCATGTTGCTGGATACTAAATTATCCCAGACGTTATTGCAATAAACGACAATATTGTTGTTTTGAAACCATTTTAAAGCAATATAATGTTAATGGCATAATAATACAGTTTGAAAGATCAATAAACTTTAAATTCTAATGGACATTTAACACTGGAACTGGAAGACATTTTAAATATCCAAAATAAATAAGCAAAACAACAGAAACAACAAATAAAATGAAATCTCTGTAAACAAAACTGTCCTTCAAAGCAGACTGAAGAGAAAACCTATAAATCATGCAAATGGAAATGATTTAAATCATTTGATTAATTGATTTATGGCGACAGACCTAGTTTCACCTCTAAATCTCAGATTAGATGCAGGTTTTCTGGTTTTTGTTGTTCTGTTTTTTAGCTGCAAAAATAAAACAATTTTACCTTTTAATTCCGTGTCATAAAAACCAAACAGCACATGGATTGTATTTGTTGTTACGCTGAGTGAGATCATTTCTTAAGCTCTGTAAGAAATGACAGCCTCCTTTCATTTTCGCCCACTTCTTTCTGCTGGCTCGCCTTTTCCTCTCTCCGCTCGTCTTATCCTTCTCCTCCTTGCACGATGAAGAACGACAGCAGGAGAAAAGAGGAATTAGTTGTAGCATGTAGCCTGCATGTAAGGCAGCAATATTACACCCAGGTTAGGGCTTTCAAATCTCATCAAATGTAAGAAAAAATTGAAATATTCCTCTGTTTTCTCCCTTTGTGGCTCATTTCTGCTCTTTATTCCCACTTTTCGTCCATCCCTCCTCTACTGAAGCCCCCCTTTTGTTTTCTCCTCCTCGTCCTCCTCCTTCCCTCCCACTGACAATCCTTTGCAGACATGCCTGTCCGGTGCTGCAGCCCATTTAGGGCCCCTCTGCTGCAACCGTCTGGTAATTGGAGCTGTAGTCGGGGCCGGCACATGGGACCAGGGGGGTCCTGGGTGTGTCTCTGCGTGTTTGTCTGCTTCTTAGTGGACAAGGAGGAAACAGAAAGCAGAAGATGGGGCAAAAGATGCACAGCAGAGCCGAGTGTTAAACCGGAACATCAGGAAATTAAAACGAGGAGGATGTGGCACTGAAATTCACGTTTACCGACACGTCAACGGCATCACTTCCTACAAATTCCTCTCTGAGATAAACCAGGATCTGTGTTTATATGTTTAACCTGCTTGAAAATTCAGATTTTAAATGTAAGAAAAGGTGGAAAACCTTCAAGAAAAGCTGTACAATTACTATTATTTTTGAAAACAACTGTAGGATGTCAAAATAATACATTTCAGTGCAAAAAAAACAGATACTTTTTCTTCAAACTAAACATCTAAATCGTCTGATTTATGTTGATTTGTTGGCTTAGCAAACATTATGCTGGACGACAGATGGGTTCTGACCTATTTGCATCCAGTCCATTCAGTTCAACAAAGCAAAAACAAAAAATCTTACCAAGTATTTTGTCTAGTTTCTGGCGCAGATGTCTCAGTACACTTGATATAAGACAAAACTAATCCACAAGTAACTTTTCAGCAAGATAAAGGAGCTTGTTTTAAGTCAATAATTCCCCTGACAGATTATTTCACTTATAACATGGGAAAATATCTTATTATAAGTGAAATAATCTGCCATTGAAACTATTACTTTTCCACTGGCAAATTATTTTGCTCATAAATAATTTTTTAAATCAATATTAAGGAATTATTGACTCATATTTCTCGATAAAAAGTTACTTATAAATTAGTTTTGTTGGATTTCAAGTGTGCTAAGATTTTTGCGCTAGACACTAGACCAGTGAATTCACTTGATTTATAAAGCACCAATTCCCATCACTTTACAAAAAAAGTAATTTCAGTTCAATCACATACATTCCAATCAATCATGGCGATCAAATAGTTCATTAAATTCAGTTTATTGATCAAATTAGCCTAAAAGTTTCTAAGGAAAGCCAGCAGATTGCATAGAGTCATTAACCTGCAGCATTAACTAATCCTGAAAATAGCGACGTTAGGCAGTCGCTTGCGTTTTGTCGTTTACTTTAACAGCAATCCCTCATACTCAGCATGCATGTGGCGACAGTGGAGAGAAAAAAGTAGCACAGTGAGGGAAAGTGATGATTATGTCCTGCTAAAATCCAGAAAATCAAGGTTTTATTTTCTCACAATCTGAAGGCCGTCACTAACAAACATGTTGAAAACCTCAGTTTATCTCTAACCTCTCTCAGTACTGCCTCTGCTTCCCTCATCTGCTCTCTGATTGGTCCGTTTTCCTTGCCGTCGCGGTGGGAAGAAAAGGCTCATCAAGCAAAGCTTTGTGGCGCCTCAGTGTGAACTCAAAGAGTCTGGTTCTCCTTCAAATGAACAATTTATGACATGTAGAATCAGATACAGCGCTGCCAATGGACATGCAAATAAATAGCATCTGTGGGAGAAAAAGGAGATAAACTATGAATATTTGATTAATAAAAAAACAACATAAAACGTCGTGGGAGAAAAACACAGCAGATATGATTTTTAGAGCAGCGTTCAGATTAATAGATTAAGGATCAGAAGATGCTAATGTCTTGAGAGATTTGCTACCATTTTTGTTGCTTTTTGATGCCGGTTTGCATCAAAATAAAAATGAAAGAGGACTGAAAAGTAAAACTGAACCAACACAACTGGAAAATTGTGGCAGAAGTTTGAATTTATTGTGGTTGAATCCACTCAGACGTCTTCAGGCAGATTTGTTACTGGGATTTTTAAACATTGCACCATGTTATCATGTTATTCCCTCATCAAAATCATTCCTGGAGTGTTGCTTTGATTCTTTCATGTATGTTTGAAAAATCCTTTAATCTCCATGGCAACCATTTTGGGGTGCCTAAACGCTTGGTCTCAGAAAGTGTTGCCTTTCCCACAAAGCTCCTCCAGACTAGCGGCTTCTTAAAGCTGCAGTACGTAACTTTTATAAAAAATATTTGTCTATGTATTTGTTTAAATTACCATTGTGTCGTGACAAGTTGCTAAGAAACAGATAATCTGTGAAAAAAATTAGCTTCTCCCAGTGCTAACCAGAAACAACCAATCAGAGCCAGGGGGCGGGTCTTAACGCTGTCAATCACAATTTTACGTGGTGCTGCTCATCCTCCCTCTGGGTTAGAGTTTTAATGTTTAGTAATATTTAAGACAGTCAGAAACTAAACGCCACACTACTACTAGAAACTTCACATTGACTGTCTTTATTAAATAAACTCTTAAGATGGATCTGTAACAGAACAAGCAGAAATTTTATTTTCAACAAATAAGTGAAAAGGCTAAAGCTGTGTGTTTAATGTCCAAACTGCTGCTGCATTGAAAGCTCTTGCCGTTTGTCCGCCAGTGAGCGTGCACGTCGGTGTCGCGCACGTGTCCGGCAGCAGGTGAGCAGCTAAGCTGACAGAGACGAACCGCCTCACTTACCTGAGCCGGCGTGTCCTCCCGTTAGCACCGTTATGAGCGTCGCGTCATGGAAACACCTACAGCACACGCTCAGCGACGATGCAGATGGAAAAACAACAACAACAACAAAAGAAAACCAAGAAGAATAAACCGAGTGCGTGATCACATATGGCACTGAGATTATGGGCCGTTATTAATAACTTAAAGGGACAGAGATCGCTGCACTTCGGAAAGGCTGATTTACGCAGCAGACTCTGGCAATCTGCACCTGCTACCTCTGCAGCAGGTTGTTGATATCTTTATGGCTTGCAAGGAGCAATCTACAGAAGCATAGATAAATTTGGTGCTTATTGCACCAAGCAGAGGTCCAGGTTGGTGAAAATATTCCTTAAACTTCATCTTATCTTCAGAAAAAAAGAATCAGTTTGCTTATTTAACCTTTTCAGACAGAAAACTAGTACTTCTCTCACAAAAAACAAATAGCCTTGCTCACAGAACGTGTGTTTAGCTGGGTTTCAAGTTGTAAGGACGCGCACACACCTCCAAATTGCTAAGCAGAGGGATTCAGGGAACTATAAGGTGTTCTGCATGTAGTTTAAAAGCTAAATGTATCTGCAGACTGTAAAATAAAAGCTTTGGCATCATATTTACCAAGAAGGAAGAAACAGGATGCACAGAAGGAATTTTTGAGAAAAATTTATAAAAATCATTTTCACACCTGGCAGACTGGTAGACTCAGATTGATTGGAGATCAATCAAACTGAGTTGATTGATCTCCAATCAACTCAGATTGATTGGAGATCAATCAAACTGAGTTGATTGGCGCGTAGTCTTTCACCAAAGACAAGATAAATCTTCTAGCCACTAAAATCTGAACCCACTCCGGGTTTGTTTCCATTCTGAAGGAGTGTGTTCTTCAGAGGTTTTCTTTCCTTTTCATTTCCTTCAGTGGTTCTTGGTGCAGCGCCCCCACAGGCGAGGAATGGAACAGGTTTTTCAAAGGGTTTGGTTGGTTTGACACATTGCAGCCTGAAAGAGAGCCACAGCAGCTGAAAATGTAACAAATGTTGCAGCTTTTGTCCCCAATTGAACCGAATCTACCAGACTAGCAGGCATGAAAACACGCTTGGACTTTTCATGAGGCTCAGTGTCGGAGTAAAAATGCGAATAGCTCGGTGTTGCAGCAGTTTGCCTCCCTGTTTAAGCTTTTCCCATCGTTATGTTTTCTGTGGATCCTCAAACCTTAATGTGCTTCTTGGTCTGTGAAATTCCAAATGGGTTTATTTTTGCTTGACTGAACTTTTACAGTAAAATGACAAAGCGCAGTGTTTTACAGGAGGTCAGTGAACGCCTCTTGGGATCAGCCCCTCAACCCCTTTGCTCCTGCCAAACACGGGGCACTTTTTAATCATAACCTTTTCCCCCTTTTGCCCCCGGAGTCTTTTCTTGGTTTGCTATTTCAACATTTTACTCACGCTTTGATCTGCATCCATCCACGTGTCTCTTTTCATCCTACACGCTTTCTTTCTTTCTTTCTTTCTTCATTTTTTTATTTCTTTCCTTCAGTTCCTGTTTGCTTTGCAGCTTTTTTCCGCTCACCTTCACCTCCGCACCTCCCGCCTCTCTAACACGTCTTTTTCAATCACTTTCTCCTCTCAATCTCCTTTCTTCTTCTTGTTCTTCTCCTCATGCATTTTATGTTTTTCAAAGTCAAACATCTGTTGCTGGGTGTGCAGATGGGAGTCAGGCCGTCTCGCTCAGGTTGATATCTCACTTGAAGAAGAGATGCTGACAGGAATCAGAGAGGTAATATACAAACAGGTTATCAAAAAGATGATTCTCCACCTGTACCTGCCTGCCTTTGCTCCTCTGAAGCAGGAGACCAGGTGTCGGAGCGGGGAGGTGGTTTAATTGTGCGGGGAGTCGGCTCAGTGTGTGTGTGTGTGTGTGTGTGTGTGTATGCGTGCTCTGCAGCTGATAATTGGAGAGGCACACCTGGACGCCGGTCACCTCCCAACCCCGACCCGCCGCCCTTCAAACCGGCTCAATTCGCTCCGGGTGCTCGCCGGATGTGTGTGCAGGCTGAACTCTTCTGCCCATCGTTACTGAGTGCCCATCTACAGCCTGTGTGTGTGTGTGTGTGTGTGTGTGTGTGTTTCTGACTGTCCATCTCTTCCACCTCTGAGAGCAGGAGGTCATTCAGCTGTTCTATAAAAGATTCAAGCCTGACTGATGACCTCGGCCAACTAAAAAAAACAAAAAACAAACTCACTTCTTTCTGATTTTTTTTATTTAACCTTTTCTTCAGCAAAGAAAACACATCAAAAATTCTCTTTCATTGCTGCACCGCCTGCATGAAGGCAAACCGGCAGAACACTAAGGAAAGCAGGAATTCATTGTTAACGACCCCTGATTTTCAAGTTCAGGAAATTAAAAAACAAAAATTACAAATGGAGACCCTGGTGAAAAATTAATGTACTAAGTATGCTAAATTTTAACACTTTAAGTCAGACTAATTGTGAGTATACTTCAAGTTCAAGATGTTAAATTGTAATAATTTTCCATCACAATTTCAACGTACTTTTTTTGGACAACTTAAGTTGAACTTAGTATACTTTAAGTATATTGCTTTTTATAAAACATGCTTGATTAGTATATTCTGAGTACTATTTTTGTGATTGAATTACATTTAAAATATACTTAGAATGTATTTTCAGTATATTGGTATTACATATTTTATATATTAACAGTGTGATCACAGTGTGCTACAATTACACTTTTGGTTTATTATAATTGCTAATGAAGTAACTTTTTAGTTACTGAATGTCTTTTATTATTCTGCTTTGCCACTTTGTACATTATATGCTTCATACACACTGCAAACACATCAGGTACCAGAACACAGAAAGATCAATTTCTACACACTTTCCAGGTGAAACTAATTACATTGTGCTTTCAATATATTACCATTTTGGTAACACTTTATTTGATGGAGCGTACATAAGACTGACATGACACATAAACATAACATAACACCCGTCATCCAACTTTTAGAGCAACTTCTCATTAAAAGTGTCATTATTTAGCGAATGACACTTTGTGACGCCTGTTGGTACGTTTATAACAGGTGTTATGTCATGTTTATGACAGTCTTATTCACACCCCGTCAAATAAAGTCTTACCCACATTTTTCAAGAGCCAATATACTATCACAGAGTTATACAAATTGTCAATACATTCAAAGTTTACAGACAACATGCTAATGGAAATTAGCACAATAAAACAAAAGGTACACTTTAGAGGACATATGAAAAATATTTCACCCCGGGGAGAGTATTGTTTTAAATAATCTGCCAGTGGAAATTGTAATTTTTCATCATTATTAAGGAGTTATTGACTTAAAAGAAGCTCCTACACTGTAAAACAATTGAAGGTGATTTAACTTGAAATGAAAGTCCACCTGCTGCCTTGAAATTGCAGTTTAAGTCAAAAAAAATATTTTATTGGTTTTAACTCAGAAATTAAAGTTGATGAAGTCGATTTAACAACAGTCGATTGTTTTTGAACTTCATTAATCTTGAATTGTGAGTTTTAACTTAATGCTGCAATTTAAACCAAATAATTATTTCACAATAAACAAGAAGCATTCTGGGAAATAGTTCCCACTCCTGTCTTTTTCTACTTTCAGTTTTTTTAAGTGCTAGCCTAAAAACTCTAGTTTATTCAACTCTTGGAGGTTTGAGAAAATAATAAAAAGTTAACACAACTTACAAAAAACTCACATTTAGGTTCAAAATCTAAAACTCGCTAAATGTATTTGACTTAAAGAGTAGAAGACAGTAGACACAACTAAATGTAGCTCAACGGTTTTACAACCTGCTGAAAAATTAAGTAAGATGTAAACAGTAAATATCTTACACGGAACCTAGAGTAAGATATTTACACTAGACCAAAAATACATGGTAAGGTTTTGTGTTTTTGCAGTGTACCAGCTGTTCTCAGTACACCATCATCATCTGATTCAAGATGAATTCATGTTTAGTACTTAAACTCGAATGAGGACTTCTTTTTGCTGCTTTCAGGGAACAATATTTCTAAAATGGATCAGCAAACAATCCACCGTCACACAGATGCAGCTCAGTTTTCTGTAGAAAGTCTCTGTAAATTATTTGTTCAAGTTGAACTCAGACTGGAGGCAGTTTGAAGGCGTTTAAACACTGATACTGCAGTGCTACAAGGATTTTGTCTCTAATTTTCTCTGTCATCGCTCTGTCTTTTAATCTTGTAGTAAGTGCCCCAAGCGTTAACCTTATTACCCTGCAGACCCAGGGGACATGTAATGAAACACTTCCCTCATTCAGGGGGTCAATTTGCTCTCTTTTCTTTATGAAGTTTAAAGCCTTTTTCATCCCATCGGCATTCCTGCCTGCCTGATTTCCTTCCAGTCTGTCTTGCCTTTAATTAGGCGATCTGCCTGTGTGTGTGTTACAGAGTAAAGGAGAGAAATCCTGTCTCACGCTGATTCATCGAGACGAGGTTTGATCTGTTAGCTGCAATATTCCCTCCTCTTACTTCTTGTGAAAAAAGAGAGAAAAACTTCCCTTGATGCTTTGACTGTTTGCCTGAGCGCAGACAGATTGCTGCTCTGATTTTCTTCATCTGAAACACAAAAATCAGGCATTACCAATTACAGATGACAAACACAAAGCATCGTGAGCCTCGAGCTGTCATCACGCTCAATCCTGCTGTCAAGGAATCAAAACAGATCAAATACGGAAACACAAAGAGAGAAAACATCCATTCGTTCGACAACAACTGCTTCGTTCCCGCTGCAGCTTTCTGTGGAGTCCCGATTGCAGTTAGTTACATCATAATCAACATATTGCCCATGTGCTGTTGATCAGTCATTGATCTGTACTTTACAAACTTTAAGAAGTATTTCTGCAGGAAATATTGCTTATGCTTAAAAACTATTGGTTTAAGAAACAAAGCCTGAATTAATCGACTTAATGGTTTACTTTATTAAATGTAGCTGCAATCGATTAACTAATAAAACCCTTTTTTAGTGTTGTTGTTTGGCCGCCACCCAGCAGAGGGCACCGCTGGTAATCCTTAAGCAGAGTTGACGTAAACAAAGATGGCGGAGAAACTGTCCCATTCCGTAATGGGGAGGAAATGCACTTTATTCGATTTAGCTGCATCAGTAATTCAAAAATGACGGATGAGCTACCAAATGATGTCCTGAAGAAAGAAAAGCAGAAACATGACGCAGAAAAATTGCGACATGATGGAAAAAACAAGGCACCAATAAACACGGTTGATTTTAACGGGTTTTGTGAGTTGACTCACTTCATAAAGCAAAGTGTTAATATTCCTTCAACAGAAAGCAAAGACTGTACTGAGAATTAAGTGTTTAGCATTTATTTTCATTTTTTATTTTTCCATTCAGCAATCCAAGTGGTTTCTGTTATAAATACAATTAGATTAATCATAAGAGCAAACTTTAATAAGTTTTTCTGTATGAAATAATGTTTATACATTAAGACTAAAACCAACAAGAACAAAATATCAATTAATCGACTTACTCCCATTTATTCTTCCTTTTCTTTTAATGTTGTAGTTTGTCCGCCATCCAGCAGAGGGCGCCGCTGGTCATCCTTAAGCAGAGCCAGTTGATAAAAACAAAGATGGCGGCGGCATTACAGAATGGAAAGAGAAACGATCCAGACAGAGTCTGTAGTGGGGAGGAAATTCACTTTATTCAGTTTTGTTTTAAAATATAAACACCCAACAAAGTTTCCTTCAGAAGCAGCAAAAGACAGTATGTCTGTATGAACGTCTTTGTTCAAGGGGAATTAAGTGCTTAACACTTAAATTTACATCTTTTATTTTTCTGTTCAGCAACCTAAGACATTCCTATTTTGTTATAATGAGAGAAAAACACAATTTTCTGTTTATTCAGTCTGAATTTAAAAGAGCTGGCACTTTAATGCTTTTTCTTTTTAAATTTAACATATTGTTGCCTTCTTAAAATACAGGCGTATGTTATTCCCCCCCCATTTTTTTTTATACCTAAAATCATCTTTTGGCAAAAAATTACCCTCGCCATTATTTTTGGAAAAAGAGATTTAGATTCCCAGTTTCCTTCATGTTATGAAAAGATGCCTCTTACCCCCTTGGTACAAGAAAAAACTCAAGTTTTTATCAATTGATTGTTAGTCAGTTGATGAGAGCAATCAACTTTTGATTAACTAGTTAATCAATAACTTGCATAATTAATATTAAACTTTAGATATTTGATGACAGGCTGCATGGTGGTCCAGTTTGGCTTACAAAACATCAGTTTTATCTACCATTAATCAATCCAACACATTGTGATGAGGCATTTAGAAATGACAAATAACAATGTTAATAACAAAAAATGTGCTAGAATGGAAATAGACTTGGTACTTTAGTAGTTTGTATATCTGACCTTTACACTGGAAACTCGATATGTAATGATTGAGACAAGCGTGTTTAGTGGTGAGTCAACAAGGCCACAAATGACAGTTAATCGAGGGAGTTCAAATGAGAAATCTCATCAATGGAAAAAGAGAGAATAAAATTGCAAATGAGCTTTTAATGTTTTAGTGACTTTCTGGACTCCAATGAGCAGTTTAAAGTTATAAAAACTCCTGAACTTTCTGATATCTTCTGCCAATTTTTTGATTTATTCATTTAGATTTCAAGATTCTTCATGTCTTGCTGTAATTACATCTCGTCCTCTGCGGATGAAGAACAAATGAGCATCCAGGCAGTGAAAGTCCTGCTTTGGGTTAGGGTGATATAACAAACTAAATGTCTCAGTGGCATTATGATCCTAATTAGGTGGCAAACAGAATGAAAGCCATCTATGGACATCCACAGAAAACTGCTTGTTTATGACACCCGGCTCATTTTATGCATATGGCTGAGTGGAAGTTTCTTTCCTGTCTGAACTGTCAGTTTTACATGCAGATAAAATAAAAAAATTACAGTATACATCATTTAATACAAGGCTTGTTGTGATGCTGATATTATTGTTTTGGAAGTGAGAACAATTTGTTTCGAAAGCTACAATCCAACTTCGAAATTTAGAGATTAATCTGATACATTTTCTGAAAAAAAAAAAAAAAAAAAAGGAAATTTCTGATTTTAAACAGATGAAAATTTGTTCTCAGAAAGTTAGTACGAAAAACTTGAAAATTCCTGAGTTTGAAAAGTCTTAAAAATGTGCTAAAAAATGACAAAAATTTTGAGATCATCCTCAGAGATTTTCTGGAAAAAAATGGGACATTTTTGAGTTTGAAAAGTCCAAAAATTTGCAAAAAGAAAATAGAAAATTTGAGATTAATCTAAGAAATTTTTGAGAAAAATTTCCAGGATTGAATTACTCAAAACTTTGTCAGAAAATATACAGAAATTTTGTGATTAATTTCTGACATTTTCTTGAAAAATCATGGAAATTTCTGAGTTTGAAAAAAAAAAAAATGGTAAGAAAAAATTTTAAAGTTTGAGCTTAATCTCAGAAACATTTGAGAAAAAAATTCCTGAGTTTGAAAAGTTAAGAATTTGCTAGAAAATATTCTGAAATGTTTAGATTAATCTCAGCAATTTTCTAGAAAAAAAACTTTGACTAGTAAAAAATTATTGAACTTTTGAAAATCTTTGACTTTTAAAACTCAGATATTGCAAAAAAAATTTCTAGAAATTTATTGCGATTTATTTTTTGTTGGCCAGAAATGTACTGTTTTGTTATTCTATCTAAAATGTCCCTAATACACTGTTGTAGATTTCAGCGCATCCTTTCTGATCACCATTTAAAGAATCACATTTCCTCTATTTTTTCCTTCTGTTCATGTCACATAAGTGGATTTCTCTCTCGAAAGGCGACTGAACCTAATGACTTCCAGCTCTTACAACGCTGAGAGATTAGGAAAAAAAACTCTTTTTTTTACTCTGAATCTGTAACTAAATGACAATCTGAGCTTTGAGATGCTTAGTTAAGCAAACTTCTCAGGTATGGCCTCAGTATTATCTGTGTGTGACATGTAAATCCCAGAGGAAGGCGGCAGGCTGAATTAGAAGGAGAGTTGTTGTCATGCAAGCTCCTCATCTGTTTTTAATAATAACTCTTCTTCCTCTGAGATTCACTGCTCCAATAATCTTCCCCCTTCGCCTTCCTTCACTTTTCCTCTCCATTACTCTTGTGATGCTGTACTGTGACTTTACATTTAACTAAATGCTGTAAATGCACATCAACACTTGCTCCAAATAATCCTCTGGGTTGTACATGGCCTAAAAATATGTGTATTATTTCCCTTTAAATTATCCTAACTGCAGAAATGATGTACTGACCCAATATTTGCTGCCTCTGAAATAAAGTATAGATTTCCCATCAAATGTTAAAATGAGACTTGCCTGTAGGTGTGTTGTAAAGATCCTACAACGTGCATAAATCCTACGCTTGCAGTCAAACACTGAACAACAATTTTGATGTGGGAAGATGAAAAAGAAAATACCGAAAACAAGGCCTTTAAAAACAATTTACTGGGAGAATAATTAGTTTTGACATTATTTAATCAAAAATACATCGGCACCAATCCTTTGAAAACGTGTTTTGATCTGAGAAATTTCTTGTTTTTGCTTTATTTTTTGACACCTTTTATTGTTTCAGATCATTAAACGTCAGAAAAGGCAACCAAAGTAAAAATAAAATGCAGTTTTTAAATAATTGTCCTAATTATTGGGGGATCGGAGCTGTTGGATGGTTTGTTGGTTGGATGGATGGTTGGTTGGTTGGATGGTTGGTTGGATGATTTGTTGGATGGATGGTTGGTTGGATGGTTGGTTGGATGGATGGTTGGTTGGTTGGATGGTTGGTTGGATGGATGGTTGGTTTGTTGGATGGTTGGTTGGATGGATGGTTGGTTTGTTGGATGGTTGGTTGGATGGTTGGTTGGATGAATGGTTGGATGGATGGTTGGTTTCTTGGATGGTTTGTTGGTTGGATGGTTTGTTGGTTGGATGGATGGTTGGTTGGTTGGATGGTTGGTTGGATGTATATTTTGGATGGTTGGTTTGTTGGATGGTTGGTTTGTTGAATGGTTGGTTTGTTGGATGGTTGGTTGGATGGTTGGTTGGTTGGATGTATTTATTGGAGCTATTCTTTCCTCTTATCCAGGTCTAAATATTAAACTTGGTTTCCCAAACTTTCCAGGACATCGAAAGGAACCTGGATAATTTTATCATAGATTTAATATTGATTAAAAAACTTTACAGAGATTTTAGCCTTAATCATGAAAACTCCTGCTTCTAGCTTGTAGCAACACTGATGTTGCTTAAGTATTTTAGTTTTCTGAAGATCGACTGGTGTCAGGTAAGGTTCAGGTGCGTAGAGGTTAAAGTTTAGATAAGTAGAAACTCAAAATAAAAAAGTTTTATTTGAGATGTTTGGTGCGAAGCTGCAGCTGCTTGATCATTCCGCCTGGCGCTTCCTGTCCTCTCTGTCACACTGTCTCCACTCCCAGCATCTCTCCTGCGGTAAGAAAACTTTATTGGATGCCGGCAGAGTCCTTGAGGGGAAACACTTTAAATGTCTCTGCAATTATACTTCTAATAATGGCTTCACTCACCGCCACACACACACACATCACACACACATCGAGACATACATGCAGCCGGGGGCCGACAGTGACACAAAGGAAGTGGAAGTTACTCTGTCAGTCAGCGAGGCTATTAATCTCTGTCACCTGGAGCGGTGTGTGTGTGTGTAAGCGCGCGTGTGTGTGTGAGAATGTGTTACAAAGCTAAGGGTGTGTGTCACAATCAAAACATGGCCGAAAGCAAGCTGAGGTTTCCTCACCGCATCAACCAACAGATACAGTGTACATGTAAACAGATGCTTGATGCACAGACACAGACTCAGTCTGTTACATTTGGTTTGATTTGAGATCAACGTTGCAACATTGTTACATTTTCAGCTGATGTGGTTCACTTTCACACTGCACTGTGTCAAACCAACAAAACCGTTTGAGTAACCTGCTCCCCTCCTCACCTGTGGGGGCGCTGCACCAAGAACCACTGAAGGAAACAACATGAAAACCTCTGAAGAAAACAACTTCCTCCTTCACCAAATAGAAACGAAAATAGAGACGTCAGATTCTAGTGATTGTAGGATTTCTCTTTTGTGTTTGGTAAAAGATCACAAGGCATTTCTCCCACTAGCGATAGCCTAGCGCATTTGTTCTGGTTGTATTTACCCAGAATTCCCTTCACTGTATCCATTTCCTGCTTCTGAACCAGTCTCTGGTCCACTTGGAGTTCACATACGTATTCGAATCGCACCAGAATTCACTTCAACCGAACTGAGGTCTGCAGGTGGACTAGAGTTAGCTTCTTTGGTCCAATAACACATTCACACCTCCACAAATGAGCCAGACTTTCTAGACAAACAAACTGGAGTTCGATTAAAACAAACTAAACAGGATTGGTGCGAATGCAACCGGAAACAAGTTTCACTGTTGTAATAGAAGATGGACCTCAACCACTTCAACAGCTCTCACCGTCTTTGATGCAAAATCCAACAGCTTTGTTATAGTTGGTATTTTTTGGTTTGTTACTGAAGAAATTTAGCCGCGCGGCTGAATTTAATACGACGTCTCGTAAGTTTATTATCGTCATTTTGGTATAAATGAAATGCAGAAAAATGAACCAACAATGTGATGAATGAAGATCTGAAGACAGGATTGTGTCCTGATTGAAACTTGAGGGGAAAACCTTTACTTTTCATTGAAATAGAGAAACAAATCTTCTTATTTTGTTTCTGACTTTTTCTATTTGTCTTTTTTATCATTTTTCCAACTTGTGGCATTTCTTCCTCCCTGAACTTCTGGTCCCTTCTCTCCAATCTTTCTCCATTCACTCTACTTTGCTCCACTTCGCTCAGCAGTCATCCTCCATCTTTGTTATTTTGGTATTTGGATCATCATTAGACCCCATCCATCTCTTCCTCCTCCACTGACCTTCTGCTTTCTTGCTTCCCCTCCATCCATCCCTCTCTTTTCTCTATTTGATGAGGAGAAATCCAGGAAAGAAAGGTGTTGCACCCTGATGTGAAAGATGCCAAATGTCTGGGTCACGTTCACACAGAGGGCCGACCGCTGTGAGTTCGTTTGTGTGTGAGTGAAAGTCTGACAGGTTCACAGCAGGGGGCGCGAATCAGGGTGTTGGAGTGTTTTAGTTAAACACTTTAATATGAGCTGGGGATATGACGGAGTATTAGGGCTATAAAATAAAATATGAGAATAAAGACGAGAAATACGAGAATAAAGTTGAATAATACAAGAGTAAAGTTGAAATACTATAAGAACAAAGTCATAATGATAGAAGAAGACAGTCATATTACAAAAAGAATAAAGTTAGAATATTTTGAAAGTAAAAACATAATATTATGACTTTATACTTGCAATTTCATAACAAAATTCTCTCAGTTTGATTTCTTTCTCTTTCTTGCCCCTGATTCTGCATCTTTTTGGGACAGATACACTTTTCTTCATGCTGTAAAGTCATGATTGGTGAATCTCAGATACTGGAGGAAATTTAACTTTAATTTTTAAGTTTGGCTGCTCACACTGGTAAAGTTTTTCTTTCAGACGAGACTAAGAGTTTTCTATAAATATGTAAAAATATATATATATATATATATATATATTTTAATAAAAGCTACATACTTCAGCTTTAAGGCCTGCATTATGTAACATTATCACATTTCTGCCTGTTTATTCACACTGATTTGCTGTTGCTTATTCTTTACTCTTTCATAAAGTGTTAACCTCTGTCCGTTTTTATTTCTGCTGTTGCTTTTAAATAATAAAAAAAACCAAACCCTGGGGTTTAAATTGATTTAAATAATTTCAGAAGCTGGCAAAGAGAAAATCTCTTTTATTATGTCCTGATACTTTGGATTTAAAGAGGTGTTTATATATTTATTTTTTTCTACCATGACTGTAATTCATTCTTGATCTTTGAATAAAAGCTGATGCATGTGAAGTCACGAATCGCTCTCTTATCAAGGACAGTTCACTGCATTGTCATCACTGAGGCTTTTCTAAGCAGCTAGAACATTTTAACAGTTTTATAAATTATTCAAACGGACCACTTAGTGAACTGTGGAGAGTAAACCCGACCTTTTATTATTCTAATATGTGAAACAAAGGTCTACAAGCATAAATATGGGCTGATTTGCACTTTTTTTTGACAGCAGCTCCCCATGATGTGAGCTGACAGAGACAGTGTTTCTGTGGGTTTGCTGTCCTTGCCCAATAAAGGGAAAGCGTTGCAGATAAATGTTGTTCTCCTCACACCTTGCGTCTCTCATATATCTCTGTTAGTCCACAGGCTGCAGCTGCAAGGCCGCGCTCCCAGTGTGTGTGTGCTCTCATAAATGCGAGCCGGAGCGTGCTTCATGTTAATGTTTATGAGAATGGATGGGATGAGTGTGTTTACTGCCTCCCGGCTTCGCAGAAAATCACTCATGAGATTTAAACTTGAGAGATTTGCTGCTGCTGCTGTGTGTGGTGAGAGTGTGTTGTGATTTAAGCTGCACAAGCTCTTGGTGGATTCTACTTTTAAACACTTTCACAGGAAAACATGTTTTCATTTCAACAATCGACTCTTTCTCGTTTTGACTGTGTTTACTCAGTTTATGCAACAAATGCTCCTATTATAAAATCTTGGATCTGTTTACTGTGATCATTTAGTGTAACAGGCTGACAGACATTTTATGACCAAAGAAGACGGATGAAAAAATCATCTGGTAAAATCACGCAGTTTTGATTTTAATTTGAAACAAAACAAGAGAATGCAAATCTACAGGCAGGAATATCTGAATTATTTCATCTTAAAGGAGATTAAATAACAACCCCTGCTTCTTCTAAAACGGAACGTATTGTACAAAATTCACATTTTGCACGTTTCTTTACCTGCATTTCAGTTTTTACTGCTTCTAAAAACAACCCAAGCATAGAAAACCGCCCAGACTTGTTTTTTGGGAATAATTTCATGTTTGTTGGTGTCTGGAAAGCAAGCAGTTTCAAAAAAGCTACAAATTAGCAAGCACTGCTAATTGGCCTGTTACCTAGCAACCCAGCCGGTGCTCCCGCACATTTGGTCAGCTGGTTTTACCACTGTCCAATGGCTGCTGGAAAACACACGTGTTCTGCTATTGACTTACCAGAAACTACTTGCTGCATTCTGGTCGGTTGTGCAGAAGGCTCCACTTCTACTTTTCGAAGATGTATAGTCGTATAATTGCGAAAGGGTTTTCAACCATTTTCACATGCGAGTGTAAACGTTGAGTGGGGGGTTGTGGCCAGCAGCAGCTCATTTAGATTTATTTATTTTCCATTCCTGTGTGTGTAAAAATCATTGTGTGATGATCAGAGTATTTTAATTATTATGTAACTAACATCAGCTAAGCTGTAGTTCAGCAGAAAGCAAGCAGCAGGGTGATTGACAGCGTTAAGACCCGCCTCCTGGCTCTGATTGGTTGTTTCTGATTGCGTGGCTTATTTCTGCAATTAGTACAGGGGGAAGACAGATATTTTTTCATAATATCTGTCTCATACTATACTGTCATGACATAATAATGATTTTAAAAAATGTATATATATGAAAGTTTTTTTTAAAATAAAAGCTACATACTGCAGCTTTAATGATGAAAAATACAAAGTTCTTCCTTCTCAAAGTGTCTTTTTTCTAAAGCAATAGATTAATTTTCCAAGTTAAATATGGCTCCTCTAGATATGAAAAACGCCATTTTCTCTCAGATTTTGCAATGTTCTTCTTGAAAAGTCTGCAGCTCTGAATTATACCATGGTGGATAATTACCTTCTTTTTTAAGGGGGCACATGGTCCATTGACAACAAGGCAGTAACACTGTGGACAAGAACATCAATTTGAGAAGGGATGAGATTAAATTTCTGCTCTCTAATGTGTTTCTTTGAGATTCTGAGCACAGATACAGCAGAACAGATTGTAACTTATTTAGTGTGACTTTTGTGGCAGATTTGTCAGGGTAGCCTGTTGTGTTACAAGGTCAGGTTATGTGGTGCAGAGGATATTTAGAGACAAAAGTACAGAATGAGAGAGTTTGATAATGCTCAGTAAAGGTTTAGGATGTATCCACACCAGTCCTGTCCGATTTAATTGAACCCTAATTCATTTGCCTATAGAGTTTTTTTGGGGAGGTTTGAATATCTGCTGGCTTCTGAGAAAAGGTGTTTCATATCTAAGGTGAAAGTTTTAAGAAGAAGATACAAACCAAGGATGACAACAAGAAGGCTGAATAAGAAGGAGGTGAGACACTAAGATGATCGGCAAAAGAGGATTGTAGGAAACAGAAGGATCTGCAGAAAACTGACTGGCTTTTAACGTCTGGGGAGGAGATCACTAGCTGTGTTTCCATTGACTATATACAGTAGCTGTTCCATTTGACATTTCAAAAATAATTTTTTAAAATGGAAACACAATAAAAAAAACAACAAAAAAACAACAAAAATCCCCCTCATTTATTGATAAGTTTTGGTGCTAGCATGTGGTATTTTAGCCGTATTGTAATCGGTTTATTTCACAAAACTGCAAAGGAAACACATTTTTCACATCATACAGATGTAGATTGATTGGTTTAATATTTTTCAACCAATCAAGTTTATTTGTATGGCATAAATCAGCAACAAGGCAATTCAAAGTGCCTCACATCATAAAAAACATACACACAATTTTTAAAATAAAAACATCATACAGTCACCCATTGTGAAACCAGTAGGAAAAGTTGAATTTTGCAGAATGACATCGTTAAAATCATCAATACACATCAAATATGTTGGTCAAAGTTCCATTTATTTTGATCCAAAAGGTGGAATTTTAGCCTTGATTTAAAGGATTACAAGCAAAATCTGATAAAAACTCATAGCTACTGAGGTTTTCCTTATTGGTCAAATGTTTAGTTAGCGTGGTTTGGGTTTTCCTGGACTGTTTACAGTTCTGATGTGAGTCTTTCTGTTTTGTTAGTGACGCTGGTTATTTTCTTTGCATCATTTCTTTTTCGTGGTTTCTGACTGTAGAAACCTCCAGTTATTGTTTATGTGACTCGTATGATGTGAAAAAGTGTTTAGCAGTTTTTTTTTAGCCAAAACCTTTTATTGAAGAATGAGAGTTTTTGTTTTTTTCAAAAGTGGCGTGTTTCCATTAAGCTAATTTATTTTTGAAATGTGGAATTGCAGAGTCATATAGCCAATGGAAACACAGCTAGTAATCTCCTCCCAGACATTAAAAGCCAGTCAGTTTTCTTCAGATCCTTCCTGCCTGCTCTTTTGCCTATCATCTTGGTGTCTCACCTCCTTCTTATCCAGCCTTCTTGTCCCTGGTTTGTATCTTCTTTTTAAAATCTTTAGCTTCATGGATTGGTTTATTTTTAGCTTAATTTTCTAAATGACTCAAACCACCTGAGTAGATGTTTCTGTTTTGCGTCCTCAGACTTGCCGGCTGTCTGATTCTCCTCTGCAGAGCGGCTGGCTGAACGCTCCAGCCGATCCGCCTTGAACCTGAGTGTTTCTGTGAGTGCACGGTACTACATCTGCCTATTAAATTTAAACACCATTTTCTTGACTGCTTTATAAAAACCAGCACAGGCAAGGCCACAATTTAGCCCTCCACTTAACACTCTATCACGCCGCTGCTGTTTTCCCCTGCACTCGTCCCTTTCTCAGCGTAAATCTATCTCTCTTTACTCCACTCAGAAGTCCATTACAGCCTCCCGCCTGCAGCCTCCTTGGTTTGTTATCTGTCCCACTCACATTATCTCCACCTCTCCTCTCTCTCTCTTCATTATCGTGCTAAAATCAGATCTGACATTTTTTCTCCATCTCTTCACCTTCGGCTTTTACCGTCACCGATGCTTCTTCCCATTTTCTTGACTGCCGGACTATTTTTTTCTTTTGCAGATGTTCAATGGACAAGTTGTGTTTTCCCCCCATTTATTTAAACCGTCTTTCTTTTCCTCCATCCATTCTTTCTTCTACTCTGCAGTCCTGCATGCACTTCATCACTTTTGGCAGCACTGACTTAAAAAAAGAAGAAAATTTTATGCAAATGCAAGGCTGAAAAATGAGTGTTCACCTCAGTGGCAATGTGCAGAGGGAAGCAGCGAAGAGCCTCATTACAATATTTTCTCTTTGTTGTGGATCCGGAGGATAATAATTAAGAATGATTTGTGATTCCTTGGGAAGAAGCTGAGCCTCCTCAACTCCTAAAACCAAAGTTTTACACATGTAGACAGAAGATGGAGGTAAAGAAACAACTATTATTCAGATTTTCGAGGTAAAATGAGATGAGGAACAAGCCAACAACTAGCAAAACCCTCAGCTGAAGGTAAATCAGTTCCTATAGTTGATGTGTTTCTGACAACATAATCAATGTGATCTTGGAAAATGTTGCTCCTCTCCTCTTTTCTGCCTTCATGCAGCAGATTTTTGATGGACGTTCCTCTGAGGGTTTGCTGTCTTCTGTCTGTTTGCTCTCTCTGACTTTTAAAACTGATGCAGCACCACTGAGGCCAAATATCATGGAGTCAAAGGTTGAAGAAGTCGGGGTCAGCATCCAGATATCCTCCCCTGATGCACTTGTTTACATTTACTGACAGTCACTGACAGATCG
Source organism: Alfaro cultratus (assembly GCA_903066825.1). Classification (NCBI taxonomy): domain Eukaryota; kingdom Metazoa; phylum Chordata; class Actinopteri; order Cyprinodontiformes; family Poeciliidae; genus Alfaro; species Alfaro cultratus. The sequence goes on from CAEFZX010007113.1 coordinate 73,137, forward strand.
GTGACACTTTAGGAGGAAAAATTGGGAGAAATATCACCAGTTATTCAATTTCAGTGAAAAAAACAGTTTAAAAAGAACTTTATTGCAAAGTAAATTGCTGAGGATGCCTTCCAAACCTAAAATAAAGTTCAGTTTTATCATATTTTTAAAAACGTTTTTCCCTTTTCCTAAATAGAAACACAGAGGTGAACCCAAAAGGCAGAAGAGAAAGCAGCTGCCATGGCCGATGGATGTCGGAGGCGTCTCTTTATTTAGGTTTTTCTAGTTAAAAATAATCCCCAAACTGTTTCCATTGCTTCTTCCCCGTCGGCCATGTTTGTTTACTCTGAACTCACATTTGATCTCAAAAGATTTCTGGAGATTTCCCATCTTACATATAAAGTGTGATGTGTAGTTTTTGGACACCACACACACTCGTGTTTTGAAAATCAACCGATAATTTTAAAGGTGAACTTTTATGCTTCCTTGAACAGTTTAGGTCTATATAAAACATGATTATTACATTTTATTTCTACACAAAATCATTCTGAGATAATGAGATTTTATTCTGCTCAGTTCTTCCTACTTGAGTTGTTTTAGGGCGTCTTGTCACTTTAAATCCCATTAAGCTGCTGCTCAACATTTGGACACGCATGTGAAAATGGCTCCAAACTGATGCGCAATCATACAACTATACATCTTTGAAAAGTAAAAGTGGAGCCTGCTGCACAACCAATGAGAATACAACAGCTGGTCTCTGGATGGTAAGTCAACAACAAAACACTTGTCTTTTCCAGTAGCATAAGCAGCGGTAAAACCAACTGACCAAACTCAGCTTGGGTTGCTAGGTAACGGGCAAAACTCTGGTGGGGTTGCTAGGTAACAGTGCATTAACCATTGAATGTGACTTAACAATCATGAGGTTTGTGAAACATTTTCCAGACATTAAAACATCAAATTATTGCCAAAAAATGGCTGATTGTTCTTTTAAGTGCTTGGATGTTTTTAGAAACATTTGAAACCCAAACAGAAGAATAAGAAATGTGCAAAATGTAAATTTTTTAGCAATATGTTTCCTTTTTAAATCTGGCCCTGTGAACCAGGCATTAAGATGAAACTCATTTTTTACTTCTTGTATCCAACATCTTGTCTTTCCAGAATGATGCAAATCATTTGAGCAAAATACGGAGTAGAGTGAGTAAATGGTGTGTCCAAAGTGCGGCACGGGGGCCATTTGGGGCTCTTGGAATAATACTTTGTGGCCCTGACTGCAGTTTAAGAATGGTACAACAAAATAATTTTTCTTTTATGAGTCACGTTTTTTTAAATTTGATTTTAATATTATAGTAATTTGAACCACAAACATCCAGCAACGTTTTACTCAGCAGACTTTGGCACCCAGTCATTAAACTTAATAAAAACAACAAGGGTTTTAATAGAAAGTTCTTGTTTTTGTTGCTGAGTTTGACTAAAACAATTTTCTACACTGCAAAAACACAAAATCTTACCAAGTAATTTTGGTCTACTTTCTCGTGCAAATATCTTAGTACACCTGAAATAAGACAAAACTAACTTATAAGTGACTTTCCAGCAAGAGATAGGATCTTGCTTTAAGTTCTTTCTCTTTAAAATGTTTTGTTTCAACCCAAAAGGTTAGAAAACTGCAACTTTCTTTAAAGAATCGTTCTTTTTCATTGAAATATTGCACTCTTAAATCACAAAAATGAAAGATTTGCAATCAAACAATCTAACATTTTTGACTGGAAAAAAATAGGGCCTATCAGTGTTGTCAACTTGATGACTTTGGCCCACAGTGTGAGAAGTTTGGACAACGATGAGGACTAACAACAGCCAGAAATGGGCCAAAGTTTTTAACACCTGCTCTGGAGCCTTGACTCCAACACAAACATTCCCAACATGACCAAGAACCAAGAAACTGAAACTACCTTTTAGTTGAGCAGTTATGACTTAAAATTCTCAGTGATTATAACTCAAAGTGTTAGTCAACACAAATGCACAAAAGCAACAGACGTGTGGTTTCCTTAATGAAGTAAAATACTGGAAGAAGATGGAGTTGCAGATGGAGACTAATCGGAAAAGACAGGAAGGAAAAATAATAGCCAATTTAGCCTTGTCATCTTAAAGCCCCACTTTGGCATTTTAAATTTTAGTTATTCCTCCTCAGCACTCCGCTGTCACATTGCACAGGAGGGGAAAAACTTCTGTTTCTATAAAAATGTCTTGTTAGCATCAGCAGAATGCCAGTTTGAAACCAAAGGGTGATCCTAAGTGATCTCTGAAATCCTGAAAAGGAAAAGCAGCTGATGAAAGAAAGGATTGGAGAAGGAAGACAGAGAGGATGAGGGTCAGTGTTTCTTTTTTATTTATTTTTCTGGTTGAAGAGGATAATGAGGAAAGAGGTCAGGAGGAGTGAGATGGAGAGGAGCTAAAAATGGAGGACGAAGATAAAACGAAGCTCAGTTTAGACGTGTTATGGATCCAGTAGGAAATTTACCAACTTCTTTTATGGTGTTGATGGATTTCAATCAATTCTCAAAGACTTTGACAAAACCGTTTCTTAATCTCTGAAGAAAATAACACAAAGTCATGACTAAGACGATAGTAAATCTTTTATGACCATTTGTTCACAGGTATGTTCGGGTTGGAAGGAAGGAGAAGTGTCCACTCGTGAAGTTGTAACGGATTGTAAAGATTTTTCTTTCTCAAAAGACTCGTCCTCCCTGTGACGGCTCTTTCTGCTCAACAGTTCTGCAAAGAAGAACAGGTGAAAATTCCTCCATAATGATGTTAACGGCTTTTAGCAAAGATGGCAGCTGGTTCCACCAAAGGAGGGAAACTTTTTGATAAAAAGTTTTTTGCACTAAGATGAGACAAAGACCTCTGAAGCCAATTAGTTGGACTGAGAAAAGGGGACTAAAAACACTGCAAAACTTACCAAGTATTTTAATTTATGATGCAAATGTCTTAGTACACTTGAAATAAGACAAATCTAACTGAGAAGTAACTTCTCAGCACAATATAGTAGCTTGTTTAAAGACAAAAACTCCTTAATGTTGATGAGAAAGTACTGGTTTAACTGGCAAATGATTCCACTTACAACGTGGGGAAAAATGTCTTGTTACAAGTTAAATAATCTGCCAATATAACAAGTCACATTTTTATTAGTAAAAATAAAGTAATATTAAGGAATTACTGACTTAAAGCAAGCTCCTACATCTTGCTGAAAAGTTACTTCTCAGTTAGATTTGTCTTATTTCAAGTGTACTAAAATATTTGCACTATAAACTAATGTTTTGAATCTTCTTTTAATTGTATGACTCCGTGTTGTTCTTCCACATTAAATTCCAATTAAATTTATCTATGTTTGTGGTTGTAATGTGAAGAAATATGGAAAAGTTCAGTGCAAGCCACTGTATTTAATGTAACTGTTGCTGCCATGATTTTAACTTTTTTTATAAACAAGTTTATTTACATTGCATAAATACACAATATTACCAAGTATTTTTGCTCTAGTTTCCAGTACAAATATGTTAATGTGCTTTAAAAGAGACAAAAGTAAATTAGAAGTAACCTTTAAGTAAGATATAGGGGCTGGAACCTGATATTTAGGTTTTTGTGTTCTGCAGAATTGTCTCAGTTGGAGATACCTTTAAAGTTTTATTACATTTTTTACCTGTTAGAGTCTCTAATAGAGGTTTAAGAAACTTTTCATTCAAAATTCACATTTTCCAAGTTTTTGTGCTTCTATTTGGGTCTCAACTGCTTCTAAAAACACACAACAAAACACCCAGCCGTTTTCCTCAAAATCTTACCAAGTAATTTTGAAAGAGTTTCTGGTGCAAATATCTTATTACACTTAAATTAAGACAAAACTAACTTATAACATATTTTAAGTCAATATTTCCTTAATATCGATGAAAGAATACAAGCTCCACTGACAGATTATTTTACTTATAACAAGACATTTTTCCAATGATAAAAGAAAAATATTCTAGCACTTTTTCCTGTAATATTTAGGAATTATTTGCTTAATAAAGCTCCCACATCTTCTTGAAAAGTTACCCGTAAGTTAGTTTAGTCTTATTTCAAGTACCAAGATATTTTCACTAGAGACTACAAACAAAAATACTTGGTAAGATTTTGTGTTTTTACAGCGCATGTGTGATTTTGATTTGATTTCTTATGCAATAAAAATGCCGCAATTGCAAAAGTGTTTTTTGTTTTTTTTTCGACATTACAATATAAACAAAGATTTGTCAAAATTTGTAATGTAATCGCAGCTACTGTTGCTGCAGATTCTTCCGTCTTTATCTGCTTTGGAAACTGAACAGTTTTCCACCACAGATTAAAGTAAAAAATATGAGTTGAGCCAGGCTTGTAGTCCAGAAAAGCTTTTATAAAACCCAGCAGACCCAGAGTTCATGAGGTCGCAGCAGCATCTGACGGCCTTGGAGTGGGAACGGATTCATACGTCGGGTCTGAAAGCTACATGTCTGTTTTCTTCTGTGTTGGAATACTTCTGTGTGAGTGTGTCGCATTTTATGCAACCCAGTATTTCAATTAAAAGCTGAAAGCCGCCCTTTGTTTGGCATTCTGTCGAGAGGAGAGAGACAGAAAGAGTGAAGCATATTACTCTATTCAGACATCCAGCAGGAATGAAAAAGGAAGATTCAATTTTGTCTCCGATTGCTGCACACGAAGGACAAACTATTCATTGATGTTTAGAGAATACACACCACCTACCTTCACATTTTCAAGCCCCAACAAATACACACATCTGCCGGCACACACATTTACAGTATGAACACAGCCGGCGGTCTGCATATGCTGCACAGACTCCGGTTATAAAGATAAATGTGAAGCGCAGCCTCAGCCCTTCACGCTGAGACTAAACTAATATCTGCAGCTGCAAACTTTGTTCTGACGGCATGAAGTACTGCAACGTAATTTGAGGAATTACATTTTCCAGATATGAAAAACCTTTTACAAGACGGCGACGACTCATTCCTGGTGAGACATCTTTCTTTAAATGTCGAACAAAATTCAGGAGCGCTGGTGTTACCGGGTTTAATCCTCTGGAGGAATAAAACAACCACAGAACCGGAATGAGAATTTACTCACAGAAATACAGTTTTGGTAAAATAAAAAGCAAACCCTATTCTACAACTTTTTCTGTGCCGAAATCATCCATTTCCCCTTCCATACCTCATGTGACAGGTTTAACAAATCCACAGGTCACATACAGTATAGTATGTACTCCATATTTTCATATTTTTTAGATTCAAACTGGATTTAGAGCCAACTGAGGCACTTTATGAGACTTTTGTTCTATTAAATGTTGGACAATCCATCAGTGTTTGGATGGGTTCAGGATCACCTGATGGAACTGTAATATAGAGCTGTGTATCATCTACATATTTATGGCAGCTGATCTTGAGGCCCCAGGATTGAACTTTTGGGTTGCATCCTAATCAGACTCCCAAACCATCACAATTTGATGTAGATAATCTCAACTTGCTCTGCCCCCCAACTCAACGTTTACACTCACACATGAAAAATGGCTGCAAACAGATGCGTCTCTATACAACCGTATATCTCTGAAAAGCAGAAGTGGAGCCTCCTGCACAACCAACAAGAATGCAGTAAGTGGTTTCTGGATGGTAAATCAACAACAAAACACTTGTCTTTTCCAGCAGCCATTATACAGCACATACAGCGGTAAAACCAGCTGATCAAACCATGCTGGAACTCTGCTGTGGTTGTTAGGTAACGGGTGGAACTCTGGTGGGGTTGCTAGGTAACGGGTGGAACTCTGGTGGGGTTGCTAGGTAACGGGTGGAACTCTGGTGGGGTTGCTAGGTAACGGGCAGTGCCTGCAGATTTGTGACGTTACATCCTGAAGGTTTTTGAAAAGGCTCATTTTCCAGACCCCAAAAAATATTAACTTATTGCAAAAAACGGCTATGGGTTTTACTTTAAGCGGTTGGGCTGTTTTTCGAAGCAAGACCCAAATGGAAGCACAAAAACATGCAAAAATGTGAATTTTCCATAGTAGGTCACCTTGAATGAAAAAAAAAAAACTGTCTTTGACCTATGTGAATAAATGTTTGAAGATTTTATTTGTCTCCAATTAATTTTCTCCTTTCTTGAATTTTGAAGTGACCAAACAAAATTATCCAGAGGGCCGTAAATGGCCACACAGAAATAATATCTGTGATCAAGGTTGTTTTTCCATTGAACACTAAACAGCGCAATACCACCCATATCTACACTGATTCAGCCTCGTCTTCCTATTGTATAGAAACATATTTACAAGAAAAAAAAAACTGTTTTCTGCATTACATTTCAAATGTCTTCAATGAGAGCAAAGTGGAGCTGAAGTCAAATTCCCTGTCTGTGTGCACAAATTCTGCGAATAAAGCCAAGACAGTTCGACTTGGAGTGTTTAGAGTGAGTAAATATAATATTTGAGATATAGAATATATCATCCAGGGGAAGATCTGTGCGGAGTTTCAGATTTTTATTTAAGTTTGGTGTTTTCTGGGGTCTATCAGCCATCAAAATATTGCTGCTGTGCTCTGAGGGCACACTGTCACTGATTTCATTTTTTCCATCTCCGTGAACTGAAGGTGTCAGTGCTATTTTTTGTCTTCATTTGATTCTGTCATCTGTCTGAGAAGAAACAGACCGGCTGCTTGTGGGTGTCTCAGCTGACATCTTCGAAGAAAAATGAGGAAGATTCTCCTCTTTGCTCTCCAGCTCTCTTGTCTTTCATTAGTTGCACAACCAGGTGTGTCACTTTTCGTTTTGGACAAACTGGTGCAGCACTCTGAATGTCTATAAGCAGGCGCCATGAAAAACTACCTGTCAATGTTTCATCATCTCACTGTCACGTCTGCTTCATACACTGGATTTAACACTAAGATTTAAAACGTAAGATGTGTGATAAGTTCAAAAAAAATATTATTATATCTCTAGTGCAGTTCTAAAATATTTTATACAGTTTATTTTATACTAAAAGAGTGGACAGTAAAAGAAAAGGCTCACAATAAATATGAATTCATGTAAGCCTAAAAACAATGTAAATACAAAAAGAAAATGTTTAGTATATGTATATATTTTTCATGTTGTATTAATGTTTGAATCAATTTATTTAAGAAAATTACAATCAATACATGGATAATCAGCTAGTACGCCTTTTCTGGGATTGATTGGTAGTGACCACATTCACCAGTAGGGGGCGTCCGCGCTGTCCTCTCATTGTATTAAACTGCAGCATAAGAGAAGCAACTGGAAAACCCTCTTGAGTCTTTCCTCCTATTTTCAGGTAATGCTGATCAAAATATGATATTCTGTACAATGCTAAGATATTTTAGATTAAATCTTTCTCTGTTTTTGTGAACATTATGAGTAGTTAGACATAACGTTTCTATGTTACACAGTGTGTCAGTTGTGTACTAGCTAATAGCCGTTAAGCTAACGGCAGCCGCTGGTAACCTGTTTACTGTCATTTCTGTGTGAGGAAACATTTTAAAATTCAGATATTTAGTCACGTCTTCTTATTTTGGTTTATTAATTAGCTCTTATAGGAAATCCTTTCTTTAGTTTTATGAGTAGTTAGTCATAGCATTTCTGTCCTTGGTAACCTGTCTATTGTCATTTTTGTGTGAGGAATCATTTTAAAATGCAGATATTTAACCATATTATCTTACTTTGGCTTATTAACTAAATCTTGTAGAAAATCCTTCGTTACTTTGTGAACTTTAGAAGCATTTTATTATAGTTTTATGAATATTTGACAGCGTTTCTCTGCATCAGTTGTGTACTACCCAATGGCTATTAAGCTAACAACAATAGTTAGTAACCTGTCTAATGTCATTTTTGTGTTAAAATGCTGATCTTTAATTATATCTTCTTACTTTGGTCTTTTGATTAGCACTTATAGGTAATCCTTCTTGATTTTTGTGGACATTAGAATTGTTTATTTTTTTTTAGTTTTAGGAGTAGTTAGCATAATGTTTCTGTGAGTCAGCTAACATCAGGAGCTAGTAACCTATCTGTTATCATTTTAATGTGCAAAAACATGAAAACACAGATATTTGTCAGTTTATTAATTATTTTTGCTTTATTAAATAGTTCTTTCTTCTAAACTGTTGCATGAGAGAAGCAACTGAAAATCACTCCTCTGATTCTTTTCCCTATGTTTTAAGGTGAGCTAACTGGCCTTGATTTTGGAGTCCTCAAGGAGCCAAAACAGGCTTCAAGTGAAGTTTTAGATCTCAGACGGCGGTATCAGGGTTAAGATTTCTCCTTAAGCCTGTAAAAGAGCCAAGCAAAGCTGTACGACTCAGACCACTTCAATTACATGATCCTGAAAGGTCATTATGGAACTTTTGCCCAATAACACCAATAAATTAGAGCCTCCCTTCGACTCCAAGGACCAATTCTTGGTATTCTGAATTCTGGGCTGCGGTTAAATGTATGTTTTGCAGCAGTGAAAGTACAGGCCGAGTCTCTGCAGGCCGGGCGGCTAATTAAACCGCCGGTCGGCCTCCGCTGCAGTTAATGCTGTTCAATTATGAATGAGTGAGAAGGGGTGAAGAGGGCAGCACAATCAATGAAGAGGGGGGCTTGTAGGGTGGATGTAAAGGTGGAGCCGAGGCAGGATAAAAAGGGATGAATGCGAGGTGGGGAGAGAAAAGGAGCTAGGCAGTAAATCAGAAGCTGTGGAGCTGACGCTGTGACAGTGTTTTGTAGCTCTGATTTGAGCAGAGGAAGGTCTAATTTAGTGTCAGTCAGGCTGAAACAGGCCCTTCGGCGACATGGAGCCTGGTGTTTGTTTTGGTCCTCCTGACAGCCTGAGGCACCTTTCTTTATCTCCTACCTCATCGTCTTTTTGTCTGGATGTTGGTTGTTTCTCTCCGTGGCAGACGCCTGTCTCTCTCTCTCTCTTTCTGCTTCTGTCTCAGATTCACAACAAAAGGAAATAATTTCTTAAGCAACTCAACTTCCTCCTGCTGTGACTTTGAAATCTGCGATAATGCAGAAATTTTACAGATATTTGAGTCAGATTTGATGTTAAAAATCTTCAAGTTTTCACAGCTGATAGTCCAGTAGATTCAGTTCTTTTTTGGGACCAAAACTGCAACATTTGTTAAATTTTCAGCGGCTGGTCCTCTTTGACTCCGTATCAAATAAATCCAACCCGTTGCAAAACTGTTTCCCTCCTCGCCTGTGGTGGCGCTGTACCAAGAACCACTAAAGGAAACGACTCAAAAACCTTTGAAGAAAACAGTAAAAACAAAACAACAACAAAAAAAACGTGTTACATTTTTCTCATTTTCTCAAAATTTTAATCAACCGATCATAAAAATTTGAGACACAATCAGCTATAAGCTAAATATTTTCTTTATTTTTACCATCACCGGTTTAACTTACCAACTGACCAATGGGATTTATCCTTCCTGCCATCATCAGCAACTCTGAAGAACATTGGTTAATATAAATTAACATTTAAATTTCCCTTTGCGTTTAATAAAGTATTTATTAGCTAAATTGAACTGAAATATTTCTTTTCATAGTTCCAACAGGAAAGTTGACAATAAAATACAAATAAAACCTGTAAGAGGAAAAACTAATGTAATGAGCACGTTGATTTTTTTTTAATCTACTTTTTTTCTGCATTTTCTGACTGCATGACACGTAATTAATTTTAAAAATAGTAGTTTTATTTCCTAGTCACTTGGTATTTTCAGTTGTGGCCCAGAAAAACACCTTTTGACAACATGACAAGTAATTATTCCAACCTTTGTGATGTTATTTTATGTCGATGACCTTTTTGAATTTCCAACTCAGACATTTGCTGCACTGCTGCTTCTGCTCTGTGTTTATGTGTCTCTGATTACAATTCAGTATAACTCAAATTACAATGAGGTATCTAACGGAACCCTAACAAATAAATAAAATACACATAAAGACATAGAAAATATTGTGTTTCGAAAAGCAAACTGAAATATCTGTGGAAACTAGAGCTGGGTGGTAAATTAATTTAATCTATTAGGCAAATTTTGGGGTTTTGAAGATTAAATTTTCAGAAAATCTGATCATATATATATATATATATATATATATATATATGTATATATATATATATATATATATATATATATATATATATAATTTTTTCACCAGTGGACTCTTTGGGTCTCCATAGTTCACAGCTCAGCCCAGGGCGGCCATCTTGTATTTGGAGTTTGAATTTGAATCAACTTTGCGATGGAGTACTAGGGCTACACTACAATTTACGTTGTAAAACTAGAATAAATTAGCATAACAATAAAATCAAAATAATAATAATACAATAAACTCATAATATTACTAGAACAAAGTGGTAATTTTATGATTAGTTCGTTACAGAAAATAAAAATAAAAATGGGGAATGTTGAGCATCTTTTAAATTTACACTTTAAGACTGTTTTACAAATAAGAAAATACTTAATATTTTAACACACCAGCATCACATTATCAGCAGCAGGACTTTGAAAGAATCACTTCAGATCTCAGTAAATCTAGAATCTTTTTTCTGATTAAAACAACAAATTAAGACATTCCTTTGATAAAATTGCATTTTCTTCCGCTAATTTTATGACTATACTCTTGTAACTAAACAAAATTTATCATACCTTGACCCTAATACTTACAGGAGAAATCATTTAAATGATATATTTTCTGTCATTTGCAATTTCTTCAATTAAAATCCGATCTGATATGAAAAAATAGGAGCTTTCATTTTTAAGCCCTGTGAAAAACTCCTTTAGATGAACAGGAAAGGATAATTTCTGAGGTTTTAAATGCAGATACTAACCGCTCAGCACTTTGTTGAGGGATCCAAGCCTCCACAAAAACCTCTTTTCAAGGGTTGCTAAGCGATGATTAGACAATGGTCCATTGGAGAGCAGAAAACAAGAGATTTCAACACAGACATCACCATAAAAAGAGAAAAAATTCTCACAAAGCAAAAAAATAATTCTCCACAATCAGAGAGTTCTGGAGGTTTTATTATACAGCAAGCAGCTCAGATTGATGATCAACACAGGCAGGGTGTGGAAAGTGTTTTTGTTCCTCTTCTTCTTGCCTGACAAAATGTTTCCTCACATTCAGACGGAAATAAAACCAGGCATTTCTCTGCAGGGTGGAAACATACGAAACGCACACAGACACAAATCTGGACGCACACATATGCACAAAATTAAATCAGCGTCAGCGAGCTTGGCACTTGTGCCTTCCTGGCCCCCCGACCTGCTGGCTGATTCAATTTTCTGGGCAAATCTGCCGACAGTGACCGCTACGGTTCACCTTTAGAGGGAACGGAGCGGGGAGGAAGCCAAGCCGAGGCTGGCAGGTCGAGAGAGGCAAACAGAGGGTGAGAGGAAAGGTGACTCTTACTGCACATTTTCGTAGTTAGTCGGAGGATTTGCGATGAAGGTGAACGCCGACGATGTTCCTGGGTGGCAGGAAGAGCTTCAACTTCAGAGGAACTGAGCAAAAAGGAGAAAATCAAGATTTAAATGGATGTTTTCTCTTAGGCTACGTTCGCGCTGCAGGCCTTGATGCACAGTTCCTTTTTTTTTTTTGGTGGTGAAATCTGATTTATTTATTTATTTTTCATAGTTTTTCAGACATTTATGCAGCTTGTGTGTTTTCTTTATAGTGCTTTGATTTTACACAATCCAGTTCTGGTTCTCTTCAGCTCAGGTCTATGGTCTGTCTTAAAGCTGCAGTACGCAAGCTTTATGAAGAAAGTGCTAAATATGCTAACTGGTCTTAGCATTCAAAACAGGCTCTGCTCGCTGCAGAGGAGTGATTGTCAGCGCTAAAACCCGCCTCCTGGCTCTGATTGGTTGTTTTTAGTTAGCAGTGGGAGAAGGCAGAGGAGCTCAATTTTTTCACATTATCTATCTCATACCATACGGTCAAGACATGGTGACAGTTTCAACAAATATGTGAAAAAAATATAAGAATTTTTTAATATAAGTTACACACTGCAGCTTTAAAGCCCTGCTCGCTCCTTACCAAACACCCCAAAATTCTTGAACAGATTTTGTTCACAATCCTCTCGAGGCGTTGGTTATCCATGTGCACCTTTCTCTAATACATGTTTTCCATCCACTCAATTTTCTGTGAATAAACTACCTGCCTTTTTTCACAATATTCAACATCTATTAGACTGAATTTTGGGCTTCCACAATCGGTATGCCATAATCATCAAGATTATGAAAAATAAATGCTTAAAATGTTCCACTGGATCCATGTAGTATAAGTTTCACTGTATGAAACAAAGTGACAAAATATTTTTACTATTTCATGATATTCTAATTTTATGAGCTCTTCTTTCAGAGGAGAAAAAAATTTACTTAAATCTTCTGATCTCTCATTTTTCCTATTTTTTTTTTCTTTGCTAAGTTATTAAAATTTATGCTTGAATGAAGCTGCACACAGGCAGGAAGAGATGGATTTAAGAAAAGATGTGGTGGAGGAAAAGGAGGTAAAAGGAGAATTACGACTCTGGTAATCTGGAGGCTTTTCTGTAAAAAAAAAACAAAAAAAGAAAACACCTGATATTTATTTCTGAGAGAGATTTTAATAACACAAACACCATCCCAAGCTGATGTAGTAACATGACACCTTCACACTCCCACACAAGCATGTTGTCTTGGTCACACTTTTTTTTCTTTCTCTCTCTTTTTTTTGCATTGTGAAGATTTCTTCTCTTATTAATGCTAACAAAAATATGGCGTTCTGAACATTTTCTCTGTTGAAACAAGCAGGAGACGGTGGAAGTGTGAAACTTTCCGAAAATTTTCCAGGTTTGAGCCTTTTCTTTCACAACGGCTCAAAAAAAATTCTGTTTCTATTCACTGGATGAAAACTGCAGACCAAATTTTAGTTTCTGAGTGGCCGTTACACTTTGTAGATTATTTATTCTGCACAAGCTGTAGTTTGTCATGAGATTTTGTCTAAAATTTTAAAGAAACTGCCTTTTGAAAAATTAGATAAACATCCTTGCAGGGATGTTTTCCTGTGTAATTCCGCTAGATTCTCATCTCGCTCCTTTGTGTAATCCGAAAATTCTCCCATTGACTTGGATTTAGGGCTGTTGTAAAAGAATATTTTAGTAATCAAGTACTCTATAGAATATTTTTACGAGTAATCGAGGAATTGTCTCTCTCTCTCTTTCATTCCTACCGTTTGCTCGAAAACCGTGACAAAGTGGTTCCGACAGCAGAAAAGCTGTCGTACTCCTACCATCGCGCAGCAAAATTCAACAATCCTTATTTGTCCCCAAACTCTCACAAAGCGCCGCACAATTCAGCGTCATGCTTCTAGCACTTCACAACAACTCATAGGCAGAAGTAAAAGCGCTGCCTACCACAAATATTGATCCGGGCAGAACGCGGTGCGCTGCATAATAAAACATAATTCAACGAAGGTTTGAGGCACATAAATTTTCCTCGAGGAATTTTAATAATCGAGGTACTTGAATCATTCGAGTAATCGTTTCATCCCTACTTTGATTCCTCTGATAGAATTTAAACCAATCAGCAAACAGAAGCAGAAGTTGTGAGCAATCATGTAATTTTGTTGTGCTGTTTTAGAGATGTAGTCCACTTGTAGTTCTTGCATTGGCAACGGAGGAAGTGAACAAAGCTTTTCAGTCCGTGTTGAACCACCATTAGCAGCCATCTGGTTTGGTATGGCATTTTTGCCTACAGCACAGGCAATTTTTGGTAAGCTTCATAGTGTCGAACTGGTACATTACATATGTCACAGCTAAGCGTTAGCGATTGGGAAACATTTTAAACGCTCTAGTTTGTAAATGTTTCTATTTACCATCAGACTTCATCCTCTGATCAGGTTTCATATTCAAACCAACATGCGTTCATAATAACATAATTTAAACATGAACATGTACTATTTTTGTTTTTCTTTATCATACAGTATCAAATACAGTCAAACAGAAAGAGACGCAGGAAGGAGCAGAAACAGAGGAGGTCACATATGCTCACTTCCATAGACATAAGCTCTGATTAAATTGAGTGTGTAGTCGCTGGCTGCTCCTCAGGTGTGTGTGTGTGTGTGTGTGTGTGTGTGTGCCCTGTAATATTGTCTGCAGTCCCATGGGCTGAAGCTGAGCAAACTCAATCAACTCCCACTCACCTCTGAGGCGCTCCTTACACCGTCAGGCCAGGATTCGACTCTGACCCGACAGAGACCGAGGGCGAGCGAGCTTCACCGTGTATTAAGGAGAGAGAGAGATCTGTGTCATCGTGTTTATGCGGCGGCGGCGTGTCTGAGCCGGCGCTCTTGAAGAAATCAAAGCATTTTGCAAATTGAATGCATTAGCATGAGAGGCTGAGGTTTCTGTGCAGGAACATGCAGCTCTTCATGTCTTACTGCCAAGATTAAAATCCAGGCAACTCCCTCTGTACCACACAGAAAAAACGAGCAGTGACCTTTTACCCAGATTACCAAATCCACTGAAGGATTCAGCGGATGTGCAACTAGAGATGCACCAATCTGATATTAAAGGGACAGTATCACGTAAAATCGACTTTTTGTCAGCTTTAATTTATTTTATAGTGTTACTCCCTCTTCAGAAACATACCTGAAGTTTAATCTCCATGACAACAATTCAGCTGTGCAAAACACCTGGTCTGAGCTAGTTCCGCCTTCAAGGTGCAGCTCCTCCTTTTAGCTGCAGTTTCCAAGCTTCAGAGCTTCTGTCCTCCCCCATCCAGCTCCTTCAGACTAGCCTGCAACAATTGGCAGACACCTGCTGAGCTCATTATAGGAGCTACGTCTCAGTTCGACGCTGGTAAAAATGTTGCTAAAGGGTTAATAGAGGAGCCATGTTGTGATGACTCCCTGAAGTTTCAGAAAGAGCAGGAGTTTTTAAAGAGACAGTGGCCCAATTTCAAGGCCTTAAATCAGAAAGTAAAAATTCTTTACAGTAATATTTGATATTTGTAGCATTTTTTTTAACAACTGAAGTTAACATAGTTAGTTGATGTGCCTGGAAAATAAATAATACTACCCTCTTAATATCTGTGTCAGTTTGATATTAAAAAATAATCTAGATCGGTTATCAGTGACGATGTTCCTGATCCATAAGGGCAGATCTATTCAGTCTAGTTCTATGTTTTCTGCTCTCAGTGACATCTATATTTAGAATTCCTTTCTGAATCATTTGAAGTTTGTTGCGGTTTATTTTTTTTCACGTTTGACCACGTATTGTTTTTTGTCACTTTCAGATTCTTTATAATTAATTTTACATTATTAGTTACAGTAGTAGTTTTAGTTTTTTCATACATTGGTTAAATTTTAAGTGCAAAATTCAAAAAGGTCAAAGATGCCATTTTCAAAAAATGTATTCAGTTATTATTGACTGGCGTTTTCTCCCAACTTTTACTGCCGCCATTTTGCATGTCGCCGGGAGGATTAATGAATGATGTAATTTGCCGACAGCTTTTGCTTCTGTGGCAAACATGAAACAATTTCGCATCCTTTTGAAGGCTAATAAATACATTAATAAACACAAAAACAGAGGATGATGTATTTATAATTTCACACAATATATCTCCAGTTAGTTGTAGTTTTTTCTTTTAGTTAACTGTACTAACCTTGAAACCTACTTGGGTTTCTTGTCTCTTGTCCCTCCAGAGGCCAGATATTTGGCTTATTATCAGAATAAAATGATTTAAATAAAAATACACACCATACATTTTAGATGGATAACTCCGTCATTGTCCATCCACCTCACTATTATCTCTACTGTGTTGATCTATAACATCCAATGAGACAAAATGTGGGCATATTGAGGGATTAGGATTACCTCTTTACCTGCTGATCTGCATTTCCTTCCTCTCCTCCACTTTTTTTCCAGAATGACTAAGCGCAAACCAGTCTGTGCTCACAGGTCGGATGCTTTGCACAGACAGCAGCCATCAATCAGCTGATCAATCATAATTGGCTCATTTGCATATTACCCATAAACTCACAATCATCACTCATTTATGCAAATCGTGAAAGCAGGCTTGAGGGAGGAAGGGAGGTCAGTGCTGAATCCACATTGAAATTAGAGCTTTATTTAGATTTATGCAGATGTTAACGGTAATGATATACAGCCGGCATGGCGAGGAACACTAATACATCTGCTGCCAGAGACACTGCATAAAACTGAGAACGGACCGGGAAGACTCGTATCTGCAGCAGGGATTATATATTTGGACGCAAAGTTTACAACTGTATATTTATGCTACATGGCTGTTCAAGTTTGGTTCTTAAAAATTGGAAAGTTTAATAGATTTTGTTGAACTTAGAGATAAAATAAGTGTCCACAAAAAAATCCTACTAAATAACTTAGGCTTTATTTTCCCACTTGATAGTCTGGTAGACTAGGTTTGATTGAGGATCAAAATTTCAACATTGATTACTTTTTCAGCTGGTGCAGTTCTCTTTCTCACTGCAGTGAGTCAAACCAATCAAACTAATTGAAAAACCTGTTCCCCTCCTCGCCCGTGGGGGCGTTGCACCAAGAAACACTGAAGGAGACAACATGAAGACCTCAGAAGAAGACACAGAGCGCAGCTTCCTTCTTCATAGATAGAGTGGTGTTAGATATTTGTGGTTGTGGCTCTTTTGCTAAAAGACAAAACAGCCATTTCTCCCACTAGAGCTAGACATCTAAAGAGTTTGTCAAAGTTATATTTACCCAGAATGCCTTGCGACATACTCTTCTTCCTGGTGTTGGAGCCGGCCCCTTGGTGTTCACTTCATCAGAACTGAGATTGTGGCGAACCTTAGTTAGGGTTAGCGTGCACGCTAAAGTTGCATTCCCACCAGTCCTGTTCAGTCTGCTTTAACCCAACTCCAGTTCATTTGTCTAGAAAGTTTGGTTCGTTTGGGGAGGTGTGAATTGGCAATCGATCTCTCATGCGAACCAAAAAAGCAAACTCAAAAAATGCGACTTATACTCCGGTGCGACTTATATATTTATCTTCCTTCTTTATTATGCATTTTATGGCTGGTGCGACTTATAGTCCGGAAAATACGGTAGTTACTACTAAATTCTGGTACCGGGGTAGATTGACAATTTTTTATAATTGAACCCGTTTGTTTGGACCAGGATCTGTGGATGCTGTTGAACTGTAATCTGAATTTGTTTTTAATTTTCCTGGGATTACAGAGCATGAAAACCAAAGGTCACCTTCAGTCCACAGGGCTCTATACTTGGATCTTCATTTTTCTTTTATATATTTTTATTTTTGAGTGTCCATCTAAATCCTTTCTATGACAAATTGTTTTAGAAATTGTGGCATTATTTTAACTAATCTTTTAAGTGTTTTCAGAAGAAAAGGAGCATTTTCAGAAGCAGCCAGGTTGTTCTCCCAGCCTAGATTAAAGTTATTATGTTGCGATATTTAAAAACGCATGTTATTTTGGCTTGTAGTAGTTTGTATGGCTGTGTGAGCAGAGCAGAACTGACTGTTGAGGAAAAAGCTGAAAGGTTGTTGGCTTCAAAGCGGTTCAATATGTCAGATAAACACACAGCTCAATGAACAGCTGGAAAACAGAGTAGAGCTGGAGACGGGAGGCGAGGGAAGGACAAAGATGAAAAGGGACGAGAGGCAAAGAAAACATGGAACAACAACAACAAAATCTAGATTAGGACGAGAGGCGAGCTAAAATGGAGAAAAACAATAATATCCACTAAGGCAGCAGCGAAGGTGAACGAAACAAAAATGTGTCACTGATCATGAATTACTATGAATATCAAATATTAATCTGAAATCTAAAGTTGATGTGTTCACAAGTATGTTTAGCGCATCTCATTCTTATCAAATCCATCTGAATGTTTCACTATTATTGATATTTTTCATAGTTTTTACCAATACTTTGAATTACATCACATAAAATGTAAATCTTTGTCTCATAGTTAAACTACATTTTTTTCCAGCTTTAGAATGACTAAATGTGTATATTTTTACATTTCTGGTGTTTTTCAATTCCCCAGTTTGACTATAATTTATCCTAGCTGTTCAATAAGTATTAGTTTATTTAGTTTTGTTTACTTTTGGTGAGTCACTTTATTTATTTGAAGCATTTTGTGTGGCATTTGATTCCAGGAAATGGCTCTACAAATAAAATCCGACGGATTCAAGGATGAAGACGGTATCATGGGATAAAAGTTTTATGAGAATAAAGCCGAAATAATACGACTTTCTCATAATACTATACATTTATTCTCAAAATATTATTAATCTATTCCCATATTGTTAAGTCTTTGTTCTTGAATTCATTCAACTTTATTCTTGTAATTTTACGACTTTAAATATTATGATTTTATTCTTATTATGTCTTCATTTATGCAGTATTATAACATTATTCTCTAAATATTATTACTATTCTCATATCATTCTGACTTTATCCTCATAATTTAATTCACATTTTTATTTTGTATGTCCATTATACTTCATTGTACAATGATTGCTACAATTTGTTAATCTATTTTATTGTTTAGATATTTTCTAATGAAGAACAAAATTCCAGCTCATATAAATCATAAATACAAAATAAGAACTAAAAACTGGGGACATATTTGTGTCTCTGACGTTAAGTTTTGACTCATAAATCTCGTGGTGAGCAGCCATTTTGATGGCTTCATTGAAGATCGCCTGTCAGATTTAAATTTTTATCTTTTAGTCACTTTTTGTAACAAAGCGAGTCTCGTCTGCAGCTATGAAGCTTCAGTCACTTTGTAGACGTCGTCTTCTGTTTTAACGAAGATAGGACTGGAAATATTAAAGTTTTACTTCTTGTTTTTAAATCCTAGATTAGAGCATATGGAGCTGCTGGACAGAAAGAGCAAAGTAGTTTTAATTCACTTGTGAAAACTGCTTGAGCCTTTCATTTGTGATGTGTAATTCTTTGTTAGATTTCTTTGGGTAGTTGTCATAGTGACCAAGGCTGAACATTAAAAGCCTCACAGATTCATTTCTCATGCTAAACTCAAGGATAATATCAAGCCTCACCTGAGAAAGAAAAGAGGTTCTGTTAGCGGATCGGCTAAAAGTGGTTTATATAAGCCTTTATCTATAGCTGCAGTCTGCTGCTCTGGGTGGATAAAACCTCAAAGGGCCAAAATGTGACAAAATGCAGTCAGGAAGAGATGATAAACTCAACACAGAAGAACAGAATAGCATAGAAATATTATTTTCCCTCAGTGGGGAAATTCAAGTGTGCCAGCAGCAAAGTGGGAGGCAAGTCGAAGCATGTAGATTCACACAAAGATAAAATATAAAACCTGAAAGTAAGAATAAGACTCTGCAGTCAGAGCAAATTTACAGCATAAGAATAAAACAACTGTGCAGTCATGAAAGCGTATCGTACTGCAATTCAAAGAAATGTGCAACCGAGTCAGACAATTAAAAAAATGTGCAAAAAAATGAGGAATATTTGCAAAAAATGGAAAAAAAATGTGCAGGGACGGCGTTTTATGGCCACAGTAAGTATAGAAAAAAAGGAGCAAGTTTTCACCAAAACATTTTGAGATTACTTTCAGAAAGAATCTTCCAGAAAAAAACTTGGAAGTTTCTGACCTACAAAGGATCAAAATTTG
This sequence comes from Alfaro cultratus, assembly GCA_903066825.1. NCBI lineage: Eukaryota > Metazoa > Chordata > Actinopteri > Cyprinodontiformes > Poeciliidae > Alfaro > Alfaro cultratus. The sequence goes on from CAEFZX010007113.1 coordinate 92,815, forward strand.
CTTGAAAATAGCAACAATTTTGAGATTGCTCGCAAATTTTCTAGAAAGATTCAAAAGTAAAAAAAAAAAAGAAAAACGACTTTTGGAGCTCAGAAATTTCTAATTTTTTGTCTAGAATACTTCTGAGATTTGTATACATTTTGTTTGTTGAAAATTTACATATTTTTCCTGTCTACAATCACCCTAATGCGTCGTCATAAGTTTCTCAACTCTGCATTTATTTGCTCTCAGACAATAATTTTCTGCACAATTTACTTAGAAATAATTCACACGATTTTTTGTTTTTACATTCTCTGCTTGTCATGTCAGTGTTTTGTGGACACCTGGAAACTTTATTTACATTTTTTCCAAGGTTTTCACAAAATAATGTAAAGAAAACCACAGAATCTCAGAAGTTTGATGATATGTTAAATTTTAATTATCATATTGATATCAATATTGGAGGTTCTGGACTTGTAATTACTTGGAATTGGATTGATACAAAAATTTGCACACCTCTAGTATGCATGTGGATTAAATTATATCCAGATTTTAAATCCTAATCCTTGAATTAGGATTTGTGTGTTTAAATCTGATTCGTCCCTCAGTGACTGATGCGCTGTGCATGGCATCGTGGGCTTGTTTTTGCCGGGCGCTGTGCCTGTGGGTCGGCCTGACCCGCTGATTAGGCTCTAAATGATTAACGCTGGTGTCTGTCAGATCTCATTAATGTCCTAAATGTGGCCTTTATCAGCTCCGATACACCAGGTCACTGGCGGCCAATTAGCAGGAAGCTGAACACGTGAAGCTGAGACTCAGCCGAGGAGAAGGAAGGATGTTTAATGGAGCAAGCGGTGAACATCGATGGTCCTCTGATTGGCTTCCTGCAGCAAAAACAAGAAGCTACATTTCTGTTTTTACTCACCTGCTTGTGGATCTGCTTGACATTAAGGTGCATCCATTCTATATACTGCAACGGTTTATTAGGGTCATTGTAGAAAGACAAATGAGTAAATTTAAGGCAAAAATTCTGAAATTCACAGAATAATTTCAGAGATGGTCTAGAAAAAAACTGACATTTCTGAAGTCAAACATTGAAAATTGCTCCAAATTGTATTTAGATAAATCTCAGGAATTTTCTTATTTTTTCAAACAATAAAACATTCTGAGATGAATTAATATTTTCTGAGGTTTTCTAAGAAATGTTTGTCTTCCAAACACGAAAATTTCCAGGTTTTTTTCCTAGAAAATGTACATCTTTTCAAACTCGGAGAAATTTGGTAATTAACATTATTTAATTTAAAGAAGTATAGAATGCAGACTCAGCTATTTACTGATATTTGAACTGTTAGTTCAGGTGTGCTCAAGTCCAGTCCTCGAGACCTACCATCCTGCAACTTTCAGATGCGTCCCCGCTCCAACACACCTGAATCAAATGAATGGCTGGTTACCAGGCCTGTTCAGAGCTGATCCCCGTCTGTTGGAGTAAGGCTGCATCTAAAAGTTGCAGGACTGTAGCTCTCGAGGACTGGACCTGAGCACCCCTGTGTTAGTTGATGAGTTTTCTTATTAAGTTTTGGTACAGCCATCTGTTTGAGAACATTCATGAATTTGACGTGACCCAAAATGAAAACGCGCCTCGGAGTTTTTCTTCCTCTGTGTTTTGTGTTTTTCACTTCAACCAGTAACTGATTCAGCAGAACCGCGCAGCATGGGTCGGACGCTGAGGCGCAGAACCAACTGTCAGTGTTTCTGTCACGCCTCGACAGAAGCTTCTCCATCGTCAGCTGATCTGCTGACTGTCATATTGGTCCCTCACTTCCTGCAGCTGTTTGCTGCTCTAAAGCGACCAGATAGAAGATTTGCTGAAACTTAACTTGCTTGTAAAGACGAGGTGCGAATCGATCCGGGTTTCTGACCAGGTTTAAATAAGAGCAGGATAATCAAATAGCAGCTTTCCTTGTGCAGGTAGTGTAGAACATTGAATATTACGGCGCCCCCTACAGGGCCATAGGGATTATTTATTTTTCATCTTGCGAAAAATTAATGGGCATCTCTTTAACTCTTTCTAGCTTTCCAGTGAATTGTTCAGGGATCGCTCTGCTTCACTTTGGGGCCTCGTTTACCTGCCGGTGTCGGCTAACAGAAGAAGTTGTGTTGTCAACTCTGAAGCTCGCGCTAAATTTGTAACATCAAAGGCTGAAACATTTGTGAATTTCCTGCAGTGAAATCCAACATCCAGAGCGGCTGCCGCCTCATGAATTTGTAAATAATCAGATTTGTCCTAGTTTAGATGGTCATTAGGGGAATATTCTGTAACATGTCAGTTATTCACATCAAAGAGGTCTACATCTGCAGAGTATTTCCAGAAATCCTCCCTATCTGCTGGAGCGCGCGATTGCAACATTTTCATGTTAGGTCACAAAACGTCTTCCTGCGTAATCACCTTCATTGCCTTTAGATGGATTTCTAGTCAAACTTATTAAAATTTAGCAGCACATCTCTGTCAGGGGGAGGAACTGAAGGCATCATGGTGACTTTTTCTGTTTTTGCTCTTCACCAGTCGTCCAACCCTCAAATGGAGGAGTCTGTATGTATCTGGGCAGCCATTTTGTCCATTTTAAACCATGGAGATGATGACCAACGCTCGGTAACATTAGGCTAGATTAAACTTGCTTCAAAAAGGTTTTCAATGGACCCACTTTGATTGAGTTGAAGTCTGGAGGAGATTGCGTTACATACTAAAGGGGATCTGTTATGTTTTGTACTTTCCTTTGGGTCTTTTCTGTATGACGGCACATTAGAGAAATTCTACATAGAAAAAAGAAGTACATTTCCACCAATAAATTTTGAGATTAATCTCAGAAATTTGCTAGACTAACAGTCCAACAGTCAAAACATTTGCAAGAAAAAAAAAATAAATTTTGAGCTTTATCACAGATATTTTGAGTTTCTTCCCAAACATTTTGTGTTTTAAAATTGCAAAATGTTAGACTTTTAATCTCAGATATTTCCACATTTTTCTGCTAGAAAAAACTCAGAACTTTTGAGATTAATCTCAGAAATCTTTGAGAAAAATCTTGGAAGTTTCTGAACTCCAAATGTCAAAAGCCTAAAGTGCTCCGGAGCAATCTACTCTATCCTGAACTCTAACGTTGGAGATTAAATATCTAGAAATGGTTTAAATTAAAAGATAAAATAAATATTTTCCTCCCTGCTGTTGCCTTTTTTTTCTTTCTTCTTTTGTTGTCCTCCCTCCCTCTCGTGTTGCTCCTCATCTGTTCCCGCCTCACCTCGGTGTTTCCCTCTTGTCTCACCTCCACAGGTGGTCGAACAGCTGTGGCGAGCGGCAAAGTTCTCCGATGCAAACAGACACCTGGACCAGGCAAGACAAACCAGGGCGCCACCGAGATCAAACAGGAAGTTAAAGGTGACTGCTGGGTAGGAAACAGGCAGAATGGAACAACTGAATGAAAAATAAATGCTGGATTCATGCTCCACCTTAATCTGTTTCCTAAATTAGTGCAAAACATATTAGAAAGTTGTCATTTTTTTAGCCACACTAAGGTCTGAATATAACCAGAATCACAAAATCACTGAAATAGAACCTGTCTGACAACACGAAGACAGTCCAAAAACTTAAAAAACCACACACGACGGCCTATTTCAAGTTAACTGAAAAACAGAAGAGTTTGAATTTGAAAACAGAAACACATTTAACTTGTTACCTAGCAACCCAAATGGAGCTCCAGCATTTTTGGTGAGCTTGTTTTCAAGCTGTATGTGTTGTACAATGGCTGCTGGAAATGACAAGTGTTTTGTTGTCGACTTACCATTCAGAAACCACTTGCTGTATTGTTTGTGCAGGAGGCTCTACTAATGCTTTTCTAAAATGTACGGTTGTAGAGTTGCATTCCGTTTCAACTAAGTGTAAACGTTGAGTTGGGGGTGTGGCCAGCAGCAGATTATTTGGATTTAAAGAGACAGAGGCCCTAAAACAGCGGAGCAGACTAAAATCTCACTTTCTAAGAATAATTTTGTGCAAAATATGTAATAAACATGTTCTGTAAACCATGAATCTCAAGGACTTTAAATACATCGTAAAACTGTAGATGGATATAAATACAAAATAAACAAAAATTTATATGCACTTTTTGAGAATAAAAGCCTATTTATAAGATAAAAATGTCTCTCATTGCTCATAAAGGCTTAATGTAACAATTCAAAAGTAAACAATAAATATTAATTATGTTTGGATGCTTCTTGTGTCATGCTGTGAGCAACTCACAGCATTGAATCAAGGAAAATTCCCGAACGCGGCTCCTGATCCAGCAAGTAGGTTTTTTATCTCTCTGTAAATCTCTTCCCTTCCTCAGTTTCACACAATTAAAAAAGTAAACACGATTATTCATCGCATGATTAAATAAGAGCTCCTCAGGAAAAAGCACACGATCGCCGTCCATGTGTCGGTACACCTCAACACCGCTCTCTCAGTATAGGATGTCTTGGTGTGTGTGTGTGTGTGTGTGTGTGTGGGCAGAGGTTAATTTAGCCCAGCAGTGAAGAGCCCTTGATAAAGAGCAGCCTGATCCCTGTTTAATTACCTTCCGTCTACGTTTCATCGGCACACCCTGGGTCACAAGTGTGTGTCTGTGTGCTGAATGTGGGATTTGTCTCCGAGCAGCGACTCGCACAGCACACCTCAGCAGCTCTGCGAACTCCTGTGACATTTACCCGTCTACTCATGTTCCAGGTTTGACATGTCAGGCTTTACTGAATGAATTGTAAACAAATACATTCCTTCAGAAATCCTTCAGAAATCATCAGCTTCTCTAGCAAAACAAGGAGATTTAATAAAGTCATCACAGGTTATTGAGTTACTGAGTGGCACCTTTCTTCCTGTTGAAGGTGAGTTTTTCCTCTCCACTGTTGCTACATGCATTCTCAGTGTGACGGATTGGTGCAATTACAATGAATTTATTTGACTTGAATACAATTTTCTGTCATTCCTTGAGACATTATTTCTTGTGAATTGACACGTTGCATGTTATTGTTTACATATGGAAATTTTGTGCTTATGTAAAATACTGGGAGCCAAAAAGACGATTGTTTTTACATCCATAGCAGCGCTGCAGCGGTAAAACAAATCCCTTAACTAAACCTGGAGATATTGGTATTATTCATTTAGTGCAGTGCGCCACAGCAAAGGGAGAAATAACACAGAAAAAACGCTGGAGAATAACTCAAATCCTATTCTTTTTTCTTGCTCTGTGTGTCGGTTACGCTACGCACAGTCTTGTTACCATAGCAACTGACTGACAATAATGTTACAAATGTATCAGGATTCGACACCAAAAAACATTTTCCACACAAAGAACAGAACATTCAGCCCATTGCAGTTTCATGTTTTCTGGTTTGATTATTTTGCAATCATTGATTAGTGATCGCCTGAACGCAGCGGTGGTTGATTAGCTAATTTAATCACCAGATTATTGATTACCTGTCAGAGTTGGTGTGTGGGTCGACTTTCTTTTATTATTTAACCTAATCAAAACACACCTCATTCCACAGCACATCTACATGCTAATGTTGTCAAAGTCAAGCTAGCATAACTGACATACATGTGGTTTCCTTCTGTAGGTGCGTCTCCATTAACCTTATATTGGCGCAAATTGGAATTACAAAAATAAATTCACAGATACTGATACTTGGCTGTATCAAAATTTGTTTATTTTGAAAACTTTAATGCAAACACTTTTTTTGCATCACAGCAGTCGTGTGATCAACAACCCGATGTTGCTACTGGCGGAAACGACAAATAAGACAACAGGAAGTCGTAAGAAGATGATGGATCTGCATGTTTTTTAATAACTTATTGCGTGAACAAACTTATTCACCTCTGATTTTAATTGCGTTTCTTGTTTAATAGAAACACCTCCATTGCGTATTTGTGTTTTACATTAGCAGAATATTGACAAAATTTTGTGCACATTTGTAATGGAAACCCAGCTTGTTGTTCTTGGTGCAGCGCCACCACAGGTGAGGAGGGGAACAGGTCTTTCAACTGGTTTCGATCATTTGACTCAGTGTAATGTGATGGCAAACTCCAGCAGCTGAAAATGTAACAAATGTTGCATCTTTGGTCCCTAATCGAACCGAATCTACCGGATGTGAAAAACTCAGTGTTGTCTTAAATTTTCTAGCATAATTAGATACTTATTAGGATGTAATCGTCTGATATATACTTAATAAAGCAGTCAGTAACTTCATATAAGTAAACCTTTGGGGGCCTTCAATTAGTTTCCCAATTTGCTTCAGTATGGCCCTCCTGGTGCGGCGCAGACAAGCAGAAGTACAAAGCCTGCAACAAAGAAGAAGCAACAGACGCATGTGGGGGGGAAAAACCGAAGCCAGCAGGTGGGAAACACGAAGCAGAGAAATATGGAGGGAGAGTTTGAGAAGAAGAGATGGAGAGTTTCCAGAGGAGAACTGAGTAATGATGGGGAGTCCCTGCAGCGCTCACACAGAGAAACAACTGCGGCCCAACACTAATAACACAAACAGACGTGTGCATGCGCCGATCAGCTCGCAATCCCACTTTCTATTGATGCTGCACAAAGTCATCAAGATGGATGACGCGAGGCGGATGAAACCGTGTATCTCTCTGTTCCTAATTATACCCTAACTGCTGTTCTGGTGAATCTAATTATTTAAAGATTTCCTTTCCTCTCTTGTAGGGAAATTTTCCCCCTTCGTTCTGAGCCGAGCAGCGACTAACGAACACACACATGCTTGTAAATACAGCCGCCTTGTGCTCCTCGTGGCGCTGCCTCTGCTCCGGCTGATGGCGGGCCCCAGATATACCGGTAATTTAATTAGGCCTAATAAAACAGCTGAGTGCAGCAATCAGCGACACATCACTGGCAGAATGAAGCGACTGCACATGCATGTGTTTCTTAAAATGCCTAATAACGTAATTACACACACAACGGCACGTCTCGCCGCTGCTAAACAATGCAGGCAGAATGCTAATGGACATTTGTGCCATTTTAATTGCTTTCCTGCATCGCGCTTTCCCTCCCCCCTCCTCTCTAGTTTCTGTTCAAGACTGATGACAACAACCAGAGCTCACAAATAAAGAGCGATAACTCGCAGACTTTGTTTTAATTACAGCGTAAACAACACAGCGGTTATTAAACTGCTCATCTGCTCCCACAAATTAATCAGAAAATAAAGTAAAACAAATGAAATTACTGGGAAATTCAAAGTAGATAATGTGAGCTTAAATTACATTTAACTTGTAGTGTTTTATTAAGGATGTAATATATAATCAATGGTAAACACTGGATTGTTTAAGCTTTTAATTACTTTTATGTTTTAGGTTCTGGATTTGAATCCCGAGTTGTTTTCTCTCCAGTTCAGCTTCATTAACTGAGTTTCCATTTTCCATATAATCGAGCAAATTGGAATTACTAAAATAAATTAGCTTAATGGAAACGCACCAATAAAAAAAAATTAAAAAAAACATTTTTGAGGGTAAAATGTTTTTGCATTGGAATGAGGTATTTTTTCATCTGCATCAAATTAGTGTATTTAATAAAAACTGCAGTGGAAACACGAGTCATGATCAGCAACAGGATGTTTCTACTGGCGGAAACAGCAAAGAAGACGGAGGAGGATGGCGATGCATGTGTTTAATGACTTATTCACATGTGATTTTAATTGTTTCTTATTTACCAGAAACGGCGCAATTGTGAAATTGTGTGTTTTTTTCAACATTAGCGGAATATTAAGTTTGTAATGGAAATCCAGCTATTGCCATCATACACCTGCATAGTTTTATAATACTTACACAATTTATGCTTAGTTTGTGATTAAGCTTCCTGTTTTACATCAACTTAGTTTTTAATCTGCTGATGCGCTGATAAAAATGGGTCTAGATGTGTGGAAATGTCAGGACATCAGTGATCAATTGTAGTTGTATTTTCTCATCAATTGTGCTAAAAGGCGAGTTTTTTCCCACTCAGGATACTTTCACACCAGTCCTTTTTAGTCCACTTTAATCAAACTACGGCTGAAAGCACAACATCTTCAGAGTGTAATTAAACAAACAAAAACAAAAAATTTACACTTTAAAAGTTCTAAGTATTTTTTTAGGGGAAAATGCTTCCTTTACTTTAAATGGCCAAGCATTCACAAAAGGAACAATGTTGAATTTTAGGCAATGAATATTTGTTTTTATTATTTAAATAAACAATTGAATTATTTCTATATTTTCATATTTTAATGTGTTTCTAATAATGTATAAAAAGACTTGAGTGGTTAACAAATTTATTTATTTTTTTTAGATCTAATTCACTGTCAGAATAATTGATTTATTTGATTACAAAAATAATTGTTAGTTGCAGCTCTTAATGAAACTTCGGTTCATTTACCTAGAAAGTCCGGTTCGTTTGGGGCGGTCCGAATGCTAATCGAACTCTGATTTGGACCAAAAGAACAAAATCTGGTCCGCCTATAAACCTCGGTCTCAGTTCAGTTGATGTGAACTCTGATGCGGTTTCAATTCACATGTGAACAATAAACAATAAACAATAAAACAAATCACTCCAAAACCAGGAAGCAGACTACAAAACAGGGCATTCTGGGTAAATACAACCAAAGCAAGCACATTAGCATAGCGCTAGCGGGAGAAATCCTACAACCACTAAAGTCTGACGTTAACTCTATTTTCGTTTACATTTCATGGAGAAGGAAGTTGCGCTCAGTTTCTTCTTCAGAAGTTTTTGTGTCGTTTCCTTCAGTGGTTCTTGGTGCAGCGCCCCTACAGGCGAGGAGGGGAACAGTTTTTTAAAGGGTTTGCTTGGTCTGACTCCGTGCAGTGAGAAAGAGAACCGCAGCAGCTGTAAATTTAACAAATGCTGCAATTTTGGAACCGAATCCGACCGTCAGGTGTGAAAACACCGTAAAACAGACGGAAATCTCTCTGATTTCTCAATTCCTGATCAAAAATGTGTTAACGAGAAAAACCAAACAACTGTATTTCTGCATCCTTTTATATAAAGTCAAGTGAATAATCCATCATGAAAGAGATTTAGTTTTTAAATTCTTTAAAACATTACCTGATTTGAGCCCTACATTTATATCTCTGTGGAATGAGTGAAACTTCATCATTTATTGACCATATTGCCTGCCTTCATATGAAAACCTCATTTTTTCATTAGTTTCTTTCTGTTGGTTGCTCTCTCCATCACTTTCTAACTTTTTTTTTATTTTCCATCCTCCTGCTTCCCTTTTTTCCGTCCTTGAGCTGAAAATGGAGAGGTAGGCAGCGATGAAGAGACAGATATTGGTTTGACACTCTGTAACATCTTTTTGTGGGCAGCAAACACACTCGGAGGACGCTCTGCGCGCGAGCGTGTGTGTGTGTGTTGGTGCGTTTTGTGTGTTGATGAAAAACTCAGTGAGCTGACTCAAGGTTGCTGTTGCTTATGAAACTGGTGAACTATCTGGCAGATTTCAATGAACATAAATGAACATGTGAACAACAGAGAGAGGAAAGAAAGTGATGTGGAGGGCTTGCGGTTGCTAGGCAATATCGCTAACCTTGATCTGCGCTTCTAGCTTTTACTACAAGAAAGCAAAGGTGTTTTTACACCCTGCTAAGCTTTATTATACCAGCCTCACTAATTGCTAAGTACACAGAGCATCAGTTTTCTTTAATATAAACCAGGAGTAGCTATTTGAGATCTAAATTATTATAAAAACCAAGCATTTTTTGGCCCTAATGGGGTTAGAATCTGTTTTGACCTGTTTTAAATTAGCAAAATATTGCTTTCTGTTTTATTAGGGAGTTATATTATTTGAGTTTGTGCTTTTTCTATTACTAAATGTGTGGAGCAAAACAGAATGATTTGATTTAAAAGCTCTATAACAACTCAGTAAGTTAGAATATCACTAAATAATTCAATCAAAAAGATGAAACCTGATGGACGATTTCAAGTAATTCTGCCAATGAAATCCCAAAATTCATTAATATCAAAAGGTTAATATCAAAAAGGATTTTGACTGAGGACTGAAACCAAATCAAAAACTTGCTTAAGAAAGAGCACAGAAAAGAGAGCAATACTTTCTGCAGATAACAGAAAGGCTGAATGAAGCACAAACATTTTCTCCTTGTTGTCCTTTTGAGCTCTGTCCTATAAATAAACAGCAAAGACTAATATGTCAGTGGTAATAATAGTTCTAACTGCTAATAAAAGATGGCAGATAGTTTGAAACATCTGTAGATTTTTATTTTTGTCACTTTAATTGTTTTTTAAGTTGCTATTAAAGGTGATACAGTATTATCAGATTTAGAATGTTTTCTTTTCAATGGTGTTCAGGCTTGAAAAATAGTTATATTAGTTTTCTTGATCATAAGGAGAAATTTTCTCTAAAAGCGCTGGCTTGGAAACATAACAAACCGGTACCCGTCAGACAGATCTAAAAGCTCTCCCTGGTGAGCTGAATCTGGTTGCAGCCATCGAAAATGACTGATGCAAAAATTTAAACCAGTTACTGTAAATTTCTGGCAGAATTCAGATTGACAAATTTCTGTTCTTGACGTATTTTGGCGTCCAAACTCAACCCAGTTCAAGAACAACCAGCCAAGTAAAAACTCTGGATCTCACATCGTGTAAACGCCTAAAAAGAGTGAAATTGCCCCTTTTTTTTGTTGTTTTTAATTTTTGGAAGAAGTGAAACAAGTAACTCATAAACCAAGTTTAGTTCTAGTCCAAGTTTATAACTTGACTAGTTCTAAACTAAAACCTTTGCTGTAGTAAATGCTTTAGGGCCTGAATGGTAAGTTAACAACAAAACATGTAGCGGTAAAACCAGCTGGAGCTCTTGGGTTGCTAGGTGACGGGCGGAACTCTACTGGGGTTGCTAGGTAACGGTGCAGCTTGACTTAACAACTGGGAGGTTTATGAACCGTCTCCTTTTCCAGACACTAAAAGACATTAACTTATTGTCAAAAAACCAACTGGGTGTTTTTTTAAAGCACTTGGATTTATTTTTATAAGCAGTAGAAACTCAAATGGAATTATAAAAATGTGGATAATGTGATTTTTACATAATAGGTCGCCTTTAACCTCCATTCATATTTTCCTTTCTTCGTCTTTCGGTTTTCCTTCTTTGAGATTATTTTGTGAGAGGTCGTCTGTTTTTGCCATTTTTGAAATACCGTGATTCTTTAACAATGTTTTTCCCTGCATGTGAAGCTGTTTCCTTTGCTGCTGCAACAAATGGATCAACTCCAGAAAACAGTTGACTCGATGCAGCACCATGTTACTCCTGAAACCTTCATCCCTTTCTCCACACATCTTGCTTTACTCCTCAGGTTTCCCATCAATTTGCCTCACTTGCAGCAGTCTTTCGATCCTCTAATCGCACCATTCCTCTTACATCTGTTTTTCCACCGTCCATCCGTCTCCCTCATTCCTTCTTTCTTCCTCTTCTCCCAGTTGGTTATTAATGGTTTTAATTTAGTGAGAGGAAAGACCTTGGTGCCCAAAGAGCCGTCCTCTGCCTGCCCCCCAGTGTGTATTTGTGTGCGTGAGAGGAAAGGAAAAAGATGGAGGCCCCCCCTGCTCGGGTCTGTGGAACCAAACGGCAATAACACTTTGTCTTCTTTAACCGAGCTTCTCCTTCAAGGTATCCCTCATCCTTCTTCTGCAGTTCTCTCCCAACTCTTTTTTTCCTTTCCGTTTCGCTTCCCTTGATCCGTCTTACTCTTTGTGTTACTTCAGGACTTTATTAGGTTTGAGAAAAATGTGCTGTCTCCAGGTTCACCTGCAGCTGGTTGCGATCGGCAGCCCCTGGGCTTAGCGCTTCCCTGTGAGCCGGCCCGTTCGAAAGGTTGCTTGTTATTACTTGTGGTGCCATCTGCGTTGCATGGCAACCATTGATGTGGTGTTGTTTGCACCGTGTATCCCAGAGGTCACTTGTCAAATAGGGTTTGGGGTTATAACTATCATTTCTTCTCAACAATATCTGTTAAAGAAATGATCCGGCTGTGCAGGGAGAATGTCTGGGTTTTTTTTTTGCGTTGTGTTGAACATCTTGTGTTGAACCATTTGATGTATTTTTCTCCATTGGGGCACAAACTGCAATAACGTTTGGTAATATTCCACACAAGCAAAGAAAACTTACAGATTTTAGTGACAACTCCCAAAACCTTTCAAGGCAGGGGTGTCCAAAGTGTGGCCCGAGGGCCATTTCTGGCCCTTGAAACGATTGTGTTTGGCCCCTGACATGTCAAGAATGGTAAAAATGTCATTGAAAATGTGACATTACTAAAACTAAAGGTAGAATATGATTCTAAAACAGCATAAAAATTCTACCAGAGCAATCCAAGTCAATGGAAGAAAGCCCAAACTGTCTGCGAGGCGAGATTTAAATTGATCAGAACTAGAGTTTCTCAGCTGGGCAGGGAACGACTTGGGAATCCCTCAAGTTAGTGGAAGAAAAGAATAAATATAATGTGCTAGAAGATGTTTTCTTCCAGACCAAAGGAAACCCAGGATAAATGATGCTTTTATTTTAGGTGCTAAGATGCAGTTAGTCAGTGTGGGGTGCAGCTTCATATCACACAGACATAGATCTGGGTGCCGTTGTCATGCTATGTATTTTAAAAGTGTTTTTAAAACAATGAAAGTTCTACAATTCACTTCAAGAAACTGAAAAATATTCATTTAGACGTAAATTTCTCCGATCAGATAAGTAGTCCTGCAATGTTTCCTCTCTACCGGTGTCTTTATGGTGGATGTTTTCATCTTTTTTTCCAACACCCGTTACCGGCATTGGGCTGAGTGCTCACTTCAAACTTGCAACTTATAACCCAAACTAAAACAAAACTGTGTGAACAGCCAATAAAGCCCGGTGTGTTAATCAGCTTTGGGTTTTCCATCTGCACCTTCTGAAACGGTGCAGGAGCCGATGTTCGTTTTCAAAATAAAGTACATTTTAATATTTCATGATATTTACATTTATTTCAAACTCAGATTATGTTTATCTTAAATGCACAAATATGGGCTACTTGAAATAAGACAAAAACTAACTTATAAATAACCTTTCTGCAAGACATTAGAGCTTGTTTTAAGTCAATATTTCTTAGTATTAATACTTGTTACAGATTATTTCCCTTATAACAAAATATTTTTCCCATATTATAAGCGAAATAATCTGACAGTGGAACTGGCACTTTTTCATCTTTCATCAATATTGAGGAATTATTGACTTTATATTGATGAAATATAAAGTCTAGCAGAAAATTTACTTATAAGTTAGTTTAGTCTTATTTTAAGAGTAGAAACATAATTTCACTAGAAACTAGACTAAAAATGCTTATTAAGACTTTTTGTTTTTGCAGTGTCGATATTAACATGGGATCAGTTTTGACCACTTGATGTGTTTTTCTGGCTCTTTCAGGCTGATTTAATGTGGAACGGCTTAATTCAGGTTCGTCCCGTCTACATCTAAATACTTCCATCATTTCCAGTCCGCAGAGAACAATGGAAACAAAAACCGAGCATCGGCTTGTTTCGCTTTCATCATTTTTATGTTTTTTTCTCAGAAGTCACCTTTTCGAATCGTTCTTCCCTTTTTGCCAATTACTGTGAATCGGTGCAAGATGACCACCCAGGTCTCAGATCTTTGTCACTAATCCCCACCCAGGCACAAAGCCTCCCCCCTGAGAGGAAACACATGCACACGCAGAGGAGCTCAGCATTAATATTTTACTAATATGACAGTTGGAGATGATGTGATTTGATGCGTGTGTGTGTATGCATGTACGTGTGACTTGCACCCATCACTTTTAATGAGGGCAGGCAAGGCATGTGGAGAGGAAGAGCAGTTTTCCACAGTCTTTTATTTTCTTTTTTTCAGCGCAAGAGCTGGCTTGCATATGTGTGGAACAATAGCAATGATGAATGAAGGTGTGTGTGTGTGTGCGAACGCGTGTGCGTGTGTGTGTGTGTGTGTGTGTGTGAGAGAGAGTGAGAGGTGGAGATCAAAAAGACAGATGGGTAAAGTCAAGCATTTCGTAACTGTGAAGCTCAGACTTCTGTTCTCATCTATTTACAGTAACGGTCCAAGAGGAGCGATTACTGACGTACGGAAAGTCATCGATGCACACAATCAGTGACAGAACTGAGCGAGCATGCAGAACATTGGCCTTCTATTGTTAGACAGAGTACACCAAAAAATTTACTCAAGAGTAAAAAGTATCCGTCCAAGAAATTACACAACTAAAAGTAAAAAGTATTTAGTAAAAAAATCTACTCAGGTTCAGAGTAACTGATCAAATTATCAATCCTTTAATATTTAAAAATTACATAATCAAATGGATCAAAATATAAAGTTAGGTTGAAATTTTGATATTCTAAGGATGAAAATAATAAGTCAAACTTATGAAACTTTAACAGAAACTGCAGGTCTGTGTCTGGTGAATTTTTGGTTAAAACGTTTTAGTTTTTCAGGAAATTGAGAGTAGAGATACTTCATAATACAATTACTCAAGTAAAAGCAAAAAGTATAGAATACTTTTAAAAGTACATTTTAAAAAGTTACTCCAGTGAAGTAGCAAGTTACTACTACAACTTTACTGGTAACGATGATCTAAAAACTTAAATTTGGACATTTTTATCCGGTGAGTGAAAAACGACAACCTTAATTTATTATTTTTTTTAATAATTAATTTATTCTGACTTTTAACATGTCACAGTGCTGGAGAATCCAGAGAGCGTTCCTTTTAATACCATCTCTAAATAAAAAAGATGATGTAATGCATTCCAACAGGAAGGCGTTCAGGCCCACAGCATCACAGATCCTCCACTGTACCTCTGAATGGGATTTCTGGAGGGTTTCTTGGGTTTTTTTCAGATTAGTCCAAGTAGATTTTAGAAACTCTTTGCCCTTTTATACGGAAACAATTGTGTTTGACATCAGGCTTGGTTCAATAAACAAATCAATTAATTGCATGATAAATTGAAACGAGCTCAATAATTTTTATTTGCTTTATTTATCAATTTTCTAATTTTTCTCTCTTTCTACCAAAAACTGGATGATAAAAGTCTTCAGTTTGGTGTTTTGGTCTCAACTATCTCCTTTTTTTAAGGATAAGTTTGTTTACAAAGACTTCATAATTAATTTTATTTGTTGTTTTGTTTATTTTGGACGTTTAAAATGTTTTCCTGTTCCAGTTTAGATGTTCATTAGAATTTAAAGTTTATTGATCTTTGATAATCTGTTCCTGGATTATTATTAAACCACTACCATTATATGAGCTGAAACAATATTATTTATTGGAATAACTTTTGGGACAATTTATCCTCCAGCAAAATTTGTTATTGTGACAGTCAAATAAAAGATGTTTGTCAAACATTCAGTCTTTTTAAAACGTTCCATTATTCCTCTGGTTATAGAAATGGGAAAGTTTGATCCGATTAATCGTTTAGTTTAGGAAGAAATCAGAAAAAGACAATAAAACAGCAACAAGTTGAACTAGACCAGTTTCTCCTGGACTTTATGTTTATACGGGATGTTGGCGTTCAGCAGAAAGCAGCGGATTGCTTATTAATAAAAACGAAGAGCGATAAAAACCAATGGAACAATAAAGAGACGCAATAACAGAATAAGAGTGTTTTTAATGGCGGGAGAAAAGAGCGACAGAAGTGGCTGGACTGAAGGCCCGACGCTGAAACAAAATTAGAGTCTTTGGTGCAGCTAAATGTCAGAGTGTGTGTGTGTGTGTGTGTGTGTGTGTGTGTGTGTGTGTGTGTGTGTGTGTGTGTGTGTGTGAAGTCGTTCCTCTGACTGTGGACATGCGAGCTCTAAACTCCTCTTACCCCTGCAGACACACACACGCTCCCACCTCATTAGCAGCGGGACATGACATTTCAGGACCGTTCTGGCCGGCCGACGGCAGAGGAGGACGAGGAGGACGAAGAGGACAGAATCTTTAATAATTCCTCGTTTTGATCCGGTTCAGACTCTCCTGCCGATAAAAGTAGGAGAAAGTCCCTCTAAACCGACAACAAATTAAAGGGAAAAGATTTCCACATCATCAACAAACACGTTTTTGTTTTTTTAACATTATGTAATGCAAAACAAGTGACAGATTTACATTAAACAACCTAATCTCCAAAGTAAATAAATGCAAATATCAGAAAAACAAAAAGACTCAGTATCATTCTCTTGATTCCCTTCATACTCTTTAAGAAACTCAATCAGCGGTGACCTTATTTCTTCAAAGTCAACAGATTTACTGTCGTCTTTTATCACCGTTTCAAGTTGTCTGTTTTTTTTGTCAGTTTAGTTTAGAACCAGATTAAAACAGACATATCTTTACAAATAAAAGTAAACGGGTCCGTTTCTGATCCAATGATTCAGTCAAATTAAACTTAAAGTTTATTAGCACCAGCCCTGTTCAGTCCACTTTAATCCAACTCTAGTTCGCTTGTCTACAATGTGAGTCAAACTTGAGGCCTGAGGGCCAAATCCGGCCCGCCAAGGGTTTTTATGTGGCCCTGTAATCCCCTGTAGCGATGCCTAGATAGAACATTCAAGGTAATTATTGTAGCAATCAAATGACATAATTTTTTTATCCGTATAACATGACATCACACATTCAAAATTGAGCAAAAAGCAGACGACTAGCATTGGCTTTAGCTGTCTATTTGTCAAAATAACGCGCTCAATCTTAAATATATGCCTGATTTTTAAAAGAAAAAGCAATGCAGTGACTTGGAACTACTTGGCAACACTAAAACAACTAGACAACAAGGTCAGAAGAATGATTTTATTAAAAACATAGCAAGGGAGAGGGAAGTAGTTCAGTTATGCTAGCTTGACTTTGACAACCTTAACATGTAGATGTGATGTGGAATTTGGTGTGTTCTGTTCAGTTAAAGAATAAAATAAAAATACGCGACCTACATAAACTCTGACAGATCATCAGTAGAGCAGGTGTTTAAATTAGCTAATCAACTGCAGCTGTGTTAGCTTAGCTAGTAGCAGCAGTAGCTAATCTACCACAGCGATCACTCGTGTAGCATGTAGCATCAGTCACTTATAAATGACTGACTGGTTCATTTTCACCACAACCTTTTAAAGTTTCTGTTAATCTAAAATATTCAAGCTGTGTCAAAATGTTTTAATTTTAATTTTCCTTATTAATTCATATAAATCTTATTCAGCTTTTATTTTACTAATTTGATATGTGAAAAAAATATTTTACTGCAAGGCAAAAATTATAAAAACAGAATTTGGTGGAAAACATTGAAGTTTAAGAATATTTTTATTGCAGAAGTGTGTATTTAAATAGCTGTTTTCTGCATTAACTCCTTGTCATTTCATCATAGAGCATCATTTGTATGAGGGGGCTTCATTTGATAAAAGGTAACTTATTCTGGATTAACCTGCTTGCTGCAATAATCCAGCATTATCACAAAGGTCAAGGGGACCGGATCCCCGTCAACTTGACATTTTAGGTTTTCTGTCAGTCGCAACATGTTTGTTTCCACAGTTTATTGTTGGATTGTAAAAGTCTTGCAGGTTTTTAATGTCCAGACAGAGTATTTATATTTTTGTCTGTAAATTGCGATGAGAGCAAGCAGCTTGAGCGCCTGCAGAGCTGCTGGTGCAGCCGGGAACGCCGCTGCTGGTCAGGCACCGCATTAATGTCAGCGAGCTGACTGGTCGATCGGGTCATTTTGATGCTTATCAGAGAAACCCGGGAGGCTCCATGAATCACCGGCTCAAATCAGACGAGTTTCCTGACTCATCTGGGACTGGAGAGAAACCTGGACGTATTCACACGCCGTTGAACTTTCTCACATTTTATCAGGTTGAATTCATACAGTTTAGCTTCATGGGATTTTACGCAACGGAGAATCTGAAATTTGAATTTGACTGGAAATTAAATGTGGTTTTCATAATTTTTACAAATAAAATTCTGTATCTGTATTTGAATCTTCATGTGGAAAAAGATAAAGTAAAAAAGATTAAAACTCTAAAGTGCTTTAAAATGAAAAAATAGTCAGAACATGAACTTCTAAATTGAAAACCTGATAAAAACATAAATGATGAATAAAAAAACTCAGTTTGTGATGAATGAAAACACAGAATCGGGATTTAAAAGGCTTTTTAAAAGCCTATTTAAGTTCTGCTGGAGTCTTTCATGTTTTCCCATTTTAGAGCAGATTTGCTTCATTCAGTTTGAGCCAGGATGTCATTAGTGCTATTTTCTGTGTGAATTATAAAAACAGGTGATTATTTTCCACTTTTTCATTCTGGATATGAATTAAAATAAAGTAAAAAGTCTATACAGATATATATTGTATTTTTGTTCACTTTTCCGCCCACTTCCTGGTTTCTATTAGCATATATTTGCCATCTGTTTCCAAGCATTCGGCCTTTTTCTGCTCTGCCGTCCGTTACTCGCGGCGCCGCAGCTACCCAGGTGTTTGGGTTTAACAGAATCATTTCAGCCGTTCCAGGAGCTTTCATTGACTCTGAATGAAGTTTGTCACTGCGTCAGAGTTTGATAGAGATATGTTAACTCATCTCCTCCTCCTTTCTTCATCCATCCGTCCGTTTCTATTCTTCCGCGCTGCAGCAGGTGATTCTTTTAATGGAAAATTCAAACAGACCAGCCCCTCCTCCTCACCTCATTTCCTCTTTCTTCGCTCTTCTTTTCTCTGCCTCCATCCTTCTCACCTGCCAAAATATCACAAAGCGTTTTCTGGTCTGTGTTTTGCTGTCGGAGACGCTGATCGATACGGTGGAAAGGCCAGGCAGGCGGAGGGAGGAGGGCGAGGAAAAACACTGATCCTGATTGCTGTACTCCCGTCTTAAATCATCCAAGTTTCTGGCTTTGTTGGTTTAAAACTTCCTCAGAACAAAACAATGTGCTGAAGCGGTATTTAGTGCAGGTTTAAAAACTTTTTAAACATATTTGGAACATATTTTCTGCGCTGTTGCGGATCCACCAAACATTCTTTTGGCAGATTTTGTTTTTATTACATTTGCAGCCAGATTTCTGCAGATGGCTGTAAAACGAGTCCCTGGTGCCCAGATTCTTACGACAATAGATAAATAAGTGGACGGATGAAATTTAAAATGGAAAGCTGGATAATCTTGATGAATTTAATCTGAAAACCTGAAAAGTTTCCATCAAAAACATCAACAATTAAATAAAATATAATCTTAATAGTTACTTCATTGCTAAACACCAGTAAAGTTTACTGACTGTCTTAACAGTTCAATATTGTTTTTATCTGTCCTTTTTATACATATTAGTCAGTACATTATAATTTGTATATTTTTTCTAGGTTTTTAAAAATTTATTTATTTATTTTTTAATTTTTTTACCTGCACCAGTAACACTTTTATATATTTAAATGTAATTGTTTTTCAGTATTTATTTTGTGTACATTTTTGTTGGCATTTTTAATGAAAGGCCATTTGAAATGACAATAAAGTAAGTCTATAATTAATTAAAACCAGGAACTAATAATTATTAATAATAATTAATTGATGTCTTTTGGGATTGTTTTTTGACTTTTGTAAAGTTGATTACTTTAAAGAATAAATTTAAAGAGAGAAATTATTTAGACATGTTTTGTGTTTTTCATTTTATGCAACATTTTTCTATTGTTTTTTTTTATTAACCTCTGAAAATGACCCTTAAGTAATATTTAAATATTTGTTTGGAAGATGTTTATTTCAGACAGCATCAGTGCGTTGAAAAAGTACACTATGGTTGAAGGGATTGATTTCTAGTAATCGATTAATCGTTAACTGGAGTCTACAGAAAAGACCATTTGCAAAATGTACATATTGTTTGTTCAGATTTGACTTAATTACTTCTGATTGTGTTGTTCTTTAAGCAAATTGCCCTTTTTTGAATCTCAATGCTCAAATAAATGATTGCTAAATTAGTTGACGATTATTTCAATATCGATTAATCGCGATTAATCGTTGCAGCTTTACACTGAAGTTTGCAAAATGTAAAAAAGCTCAATTGTTTGTATGTTTGGAACATGAATATTGGAGGATATCTGCAAACAGAGTTCTGCTGCGGTTCTGCTTCTGTGGTTTCTGGCATCACTAGAACCGAAGACAGAACCTTAAATTTCACTACAGATGAACCCGGAGTAGTAATAAATTGAATTTTCCCCAAACAAAAGCAGCCAGAGGTGAGCTGCAGAGCTTATCCTGCGAGGTCAGGGTGTGCTAACCTCCTTCACCAATGAGTGTTTCTGTGGAGGAAAGGAAACTGTGCTGGAAAATAAAACGAACAGGAGCTAAACATCCTGCTGGCTGCGAAGCAAAACAGAGACGGGAGGTTTTGATGAGATGAGATGTTCCACTCTTCATGAACCTTGACCTTTAGGTGAAAGAGCGGGAGTGCATCAGACTGAAGCAGTGAAACGTAAAATGCATGAAAGCTCAGAGGAAACCAGGGGAAGTGTGCTTTTTATCTTTAAGGTTTTTTATATTTAAGTTTTACGGAATAATTTTATGCTAATTAAGTTGTTGGCACCAGAACAAATGCTTTGTTTTACTGTTAGCTTTTATATAAAATTCTTTTGAAATTGTATTTAACAACACAATATAAAGCCATATTGTGTTGTGTGAAATCCGCACTGTTACTTTAAGGATCTCTAAGTTTTTGTTGTTGGGAAATCTTTGCACTGATCTGTTGCAAGGTTACTGTTTGTTTCTTTTCTTCTGCGAGTTTAGATCCACCAGATGGACTCTCCTCATTAAAACCAGCTGAATCTCCAGTCTCTTACTGTTTGAGTGGAACATCTCTGCAGCTCTGTTGTTGGTGCCAGCATCCTCACCGCAGCAGCAGCCTCCTCTGCAGCGCTGCTGATCAATCTGGTCTCAATCACCTGTTCAGCCGAGCGTGAGTCGTTATCTGGGTTTGCTTTAGATGACATTGTTTTCTTAACTCAGTCAGTGTGTTTTAAAAGTATATTTCCATCCAGAAATAAATGAAAAGAAGAATATTAAGGTGCATCTTCCTATGAAAGCATATCGCTTTTGCAGTGGAAAATACGTCTTTGAACACTATCAGATAATATTTTGCAGATTATGGCAGTAGTGTGCTTTAAAAACAACCCAAGCGCTTAAAAAACACCAGTCAGGTGTTTCTTTTGGGCAATAAGTTAATGTTTTTGTGAATTAGAATGTAAAATCACAAATCAGTAGGCACTCCCCGTTACCTAGCAACCACAGCTGAGCTCCAACACATTTGGTCAGCTGGTTTTACATCGCAGTACGATGGTACACAAGTCGAAAGTCAAAAACCTTCGGCTTCTGTAACTCAGAAAATGTTCAAGATATTTTCACTTTTAAACTGAGAATTTTCCTTTTTCCTAAAATTTGTCTAAGAATAATCTCAAAATTTTATTTTTGATAAATGAAAAAAAGAAATTATGCGTCCTTTTCTGTTTTTTCCATATTTGTTGACCCTAATGCCGTCATAGAAATCAGCCACTTCGAAAACCTCAGGAATGTGACATCACAATCACAAATTAGCCTCTGCCCGTTGCCTAGCAACCTCAGTGATGTCCAGCACATTACCAAGCAACCCAAACTGAGCTCCAGCATGTTTGGTCAGCTGGTTTTACCACTGTATATGATGCACAATGGCTGCTGGAAAACACAAGCGTTTTGCTCTTGGCTTTCCAGAAACCACTTGCTGCATTCTTGTTGGCTGTGTACAGGAGGCTCCACTTATGCTTTTCAAAGATGTACCGTTGTATAATTGCGCATCTATTCGCACCCATTTTCACATGTGAGTGTAAACGTTGAGCCAGAGGGTGTGGCCAGCAGCAGCTTAATTGAATTTAACGTATCCTAATACAGTAAGTAATAGTACAATAACTTGATCTTTATTGTTTGGGTCATTTCAATCAGGTCCGTCTTAAGTAGGAAAACGAAAGGACAGATTTTGTGTGAACCAAATAACCATCAGTACTTAAAGTTGATCACAGTAGAATGACCTCTTGGATTAATTAACAACAACACACTTTGAGCAGATGATAATGATGTTCTACTGATGGCGTGGAGTTGGCAGTAACCCGACCACAGAGCCACGCGACGCATTAGCGGGTTCAGAAAGCTCATGTTCCACAGGATGGAGAACATCAGCATAATAACGCAGCATTCCTGATGCGACTGTAGGTTTTGATAAGGTCAGCCTCTTCAGGAAAGTGACATTTCTCCTCCGCTGAGCCACAACAAAATCCAAACCGTCAGTGATGTTGAAGAGGCATGACTCCTCACGCATTTACGGGTGAAAAAGCAATTAGTGTCCATTACTGGGAAAATGTGAAGTCAGGATATTAACTTTGGAACCTGTGGCTACAGAGCAGCAGTCAGTGATTTGCATGAAAACAGGTCATGATATATTCTAGAGTGGTGGGCGCCGCTAGCTACAAAGCTACTTATGCTAACCCTAAAATGTTAATCATAAATACGGTTTCTGCTAACGCTACAGCTCTAAACCAACATGGTATTTAATGGAAGCTAATGCTAACACTAGCCTTGAAAGTCCTTGAGCAACAATTTAAGTTTCGCATTATACATTCACAGCCCTTAAACATTGTTTTAATAACTTGTTCTCTTCTGCGCCTGTTTTATTTTGTTCCTGTATGTTTCTGGTTTGAAATAGTTATTGGAAAAGAGACAGAACCTGAAGAGAGGAAACAGAACGGCTGCATAAATAGTCTTACCCCTCTTCAAAATAAGAGCATGTAAATGTCTAACTACTTGAAGAATTTATAACAAAACTTCAACACACATGTCAAACTTGTTGATATTTAATGGAAGCTAATGCTAAAGCGCTAAATTCAACCATGTTGAAACCCTCCATGAATCAATATTTTATTTAATCATATATCTTGATCCATAACTAAAATAATTGTTTTTGTGAACATCTACAGAGACCAGATGTTATAACCCATCAACACAAAATACAACAATCCTTCTGTAGGTCCAGAAAACACACAAAATATTAAAATTACACGGATTTTTTCCTTCATTTCTGCTTTTTGTGTCACATTCATCTTGTGGTAAAGCAGAGGAGTGAAATAGAAATGAGACGTTAAACAGAGGTGGATGCGCTGTCTGCCAAAACCATGGCAACACGTGGATGTTACCTTGAATCAAACAGAGAAGCTGCTGTTTGTGCTTCTCCAAGCAAGCTGAGGCATTCTGGTTATTTACTGCATGTCTGCCTGGCCCTCTTACTTCTTCACATTTTTGGTTTGAATCTTTTTATGTTGGTTTGTTAATCGGGATTTGAAGGATTTACTGTAACTCCAGTCCTGCCCTGCAGCTTTTAGGTCCAACAAAATAAAAAATAAAAACTTCAACAGGAGAGGCTGAAAATTAAAATGTGTATCTAAAGTGTGAAAGGGATAAAACATTGACAGAAACGGCAATTAGTAAACATTTATTCATGGAAATTTAATTATAGACTCAGGACATTTGAAAGAATCGAATATAAACAGTGATTTAATCAATTTATTGAGTAGTTTGACTCATAAACCAACTAGATTTGCATTGGAGTGAAACTATTATTGATAATATCTTCACTGATGTCCTGGATGGAAAGTGATGAGTTGGATCTTGACATGAGTGACTGTCTTCCTGTTTCATTATTGCATTAAAGAGGATATTGCCACTGTGAAAATAAATATGAACATTAGAAAAAGATGCCTGAGAAAACAGAATTGGGATATTTTACATGTACTCGATGTATATTACTCTTTCATGATGATACGGCAAAGACTTTACAAGGTTTTTCTTTTTTTTTTTTAAAAAAGCGTCTGATAAACTATGGATGGTGATATTAAGAAAAATTACAAAAAATAGAAATGTTACTTAAAATTAAGAACAAAAGAGACGGAAAAGAAATATAAAAGAAGTTAGTGTAGATTAGGTTTGTGTGCTGCTGTTGCTGTCTGAAGAAAAGCACGACTCAGAGTTAAAACCAACCAGAGGCAGGAGGAGGGTCTTAGCGCTTTCAATCATGCTTGTGTCTGTGCTGCTAAATATGCTAATGGTTGAGAAACAACTTAAGGAAAACCGTTTATCCGGCCATGCTAACGAGTCTTAGCATTCACAACAGGCTCTGCTATCAGGAAGAAGCAGTAGCATAGCAGAGAGCAGCGCGTGCATAAGCATGATTTCTAGTTGCAATTGGAAACACTAATTTTTTTCCCCTCACAGATTATCTGTCTCATACCCTCCTGTCACAAAAAGTGACAGTTTTAACAAATAAAAAACAAACAAGCTGCATGCTGCAGCTTTAACCGGTGGGCCTTGGCCCCCGTTAGCCAGTCCTAGCTCCGCCTCTGTTCTGAATGCCACATTGAAGCATCCGGATCGCCGTCGTTCAGACTGAATTAGACGTTTTCGTGCAGAACTGAAACTCATCCTTCTTGTGATTAGGTCACAAATAGTCTACTTTAATAGCACCACTCCGGCGTTTCTCTGCAGCTCACAAATAGACAGAGGCAGGTTAACGAATGGGCATAATTACCTGCACTGATCAATAAGACTTTAAATGAAACACACTCATCACTGAGCCCCCTCCCTTCTGCATTATTGGCTGACAGAATGGTAGAAATAGAGCTGCG